>JAJGOT010000236.1:530000-675000 GCA_022457155.1 Cladopsammia gracilis | reverse complement strand
TTTGCTTGGTATGAAGGCCTTCTAAGTAAGCGAAGCGAAGTAATTAAGTTAATTACTTCGCTTCGTCGACAAAGTTGCCAGTTATCATGCAATTTAAATCGAAAATTCGTCAGTTTATTCTCACCAGTTTTATTTTGATAGCTGGCATGCAGGAATGTTGCAAACTATGTCAAGTGACTCGGTATGGCTAAAAGTTCACAAAATACCATGAAAACTTTGGCCTAAATCGCCAAAATTGTACAAACTCTACTGGTACAAGGAAAGTCAAAAGGGCAATTATTTTTCAATTATATTTTAACTTCTCTAGGTACAGAAACAAATTCTAACAGAGTTTAAATAAAACAATGAATCTACTTGGAAATACAAAATAAAAAGTGTTCCCGTTTAGTTTTAAACAATATTTCGCTCAATTTACCCCTGACGGATCACATGAACTAATTCAGTTGCATACCAAATTCACGTTTTTAAAAATGAATAAATGTACATACTTATTAGTCTCTCAAAATTTCATGTTGTCAGTGACAAAAGCCTTAGAACATAGACCACCCCCTCTCTTTTGGGTAACTGAAATAAATGAAGGCCCATGCCTAATAGTTGGTTATACGGCTGGCAACGCGAGAGAGCAAAATAAAGTAAACTTTGAGTTGATTGGCTACCCGAGCAGGCCAACTAAAGTTTGCAATAAGTGGACCATAAAACATCAAACGGTGACTACAAAAGTTAAGTAGCTGGAACAATACAAAAATATTTAAAAATATAATAAAATACCTGTTAACACTTAATATGTCTAACGGCTAAATTAAACTGATATCACCTGCGAGATGGTAATAACAGCCCTGTCTTTATATTCATAATTATCTCTTGAGCTAGTTATTAGCCATTTTAGTTTTGGGGAAACCTCACGGACCTGACGGACGGACTATCACTATCTCTCAGGTACCTACCAAGCTGTAAAAGCTTGTAACTATTTTCAAATAATTCTTGTAATTCTAAAGCCCGGGACAAACAGGAACAAGAGCTGACGAGAGTTCAAACTTCCGCTCTCGTTTGGCCTCAAACTCTCATACACTCGGCTCTCGCCGACTCGCATACTTAATTAGAGCAAAATGGGGATAAAGTGCAGGATTACATTGGATGAAAGTGGATTACAGTTGCATTTTAGTGAAACTTTAAGTTGTTTAGCTAATTATTATGTTGATTGCGTTCGACAATGCAATGGAGAACGCTTCCTACTCTGAGGCAGGAAAAATCCAGCTGTTTTCATGAGGCAGGCGGGCAGGCGGGATGCCTTTTGGAGGCTCGTGGAAAATGCAAATTTCTTCCATATAGTCGCGCCGGGAATCTCTACGCTCGGTAATTTTACACACTGTTTTAAAAATTAAATAAAAGAATATGTTTTAGGTTGCCTCTTTAAAAGCAGTCCTCATACTTTGCCCAGTAAACTTTATTGGGTCAAACTGAGTAAATGAAATGACTATACTTTTTGGAAATGGGTTAAAAATATTTTTTTGGAGCTTACAACAATCCAAACGGCTAGACGCCTAATTTTGCGCGTGGCCAGAATCGCATAATTCACGAGATAGCTGCTCAAAAGCCACCAAACGCAACAATAAAATATTAATATTCCTGCGTTAAGTGTTCCTTCAAAGGTCTGAAACGCATGTTAATTTTGATATGTTTTGAATTGGAGGTTCATGAAAATTAATAAACTAGCACCCGTTTGATCGCTGTCTGAAAACATGCGAAATACAGACGTTCTTTATTGTTAGATTGCACCATTCTAAGTCATAAACACAGACAAAAACACCCAATTGAACTGTTTAATGCCAAAATCAAGCTATAATTATTGGGTGCTTCAAGAAGAATGTGATGAACATTATGGAGATAATGTTGTCTTCGATCAAAATTACTTGACCCATTAACTCCTAGAATTTTGAACTTTCTAACTTCTTGATTTCGCTTTTTTCTATTACTGAAGAATTTTAAAAACAAAAATATGATGTTTGTATTTGGTATAAAATTTTAACTTATTCAGCTCGAGCAGGGTCTTTGTCATTCAAATTGGAGAATCATGATCTGCACCAAAACTTGACAAGAAAACATATTTTATTTTAGATCTGGCAAATGAAAGGTAACCAGTGATCTCAATATTCATTTGTGATGTTATAATAAAGGATGTTTGCGCGATGGGTTTTTAAATACGTTGTAAAATTAACAAAGAAAATGAAAAGGTGCCGACAAAAACAGAGGCACGCAAAATAATAATATCAGCTCATCTTTTTCCACATCGAGGGAATTTTGTGGTTGTAGGGAGGTTTAGGCAGAGCGAAAAAAACAATAAAAGTTTTCCAGCTACAAAAGCAAGCATAAAAGACGAGATAACAAGTAACTGTGTTGACGTTGAACAGTGAGTTAAGACCGAATGTGTCCCATGTTTAGCACACAGGGTACACTGAATATGGAGCTTTATTAATTATGAACTCAGTGATGCCGTTGTGAGCCCTGCTGGTTCTGTCTATTATTATAATTATATATACTGCTGTATATACACGGGCGGCTCTAGTTCCTTGCTATTTCGGACCTTTTTTAGGGCAGTGTTATGCGGTCAGATTGGTCAAAACGACGAAACATTCTGAATTGTCACTAAAAACATTGCTTTTTGACAGACGATACCTGCAGGAATTAATGGCGATGTGAATATTAATTTATTACACGCCAGTTCTCATTTTCCTTGACTAATGGCCTTGATAAGTTTCCATATTTTGTTCGTTTTTAAGCAATACATGTTTTTAATACTGGATAGAAGTTTTTTTTTTTTGTTAAAATGATCTTCATAGGATTGGTTGCGCGCGGTTAGTTTGCTTCAATCCATTACCTTGAAATATTTTATACAATGTGTATTATTGAGCTTGATGTTCTATTTGGGCTCGGCGATAGCGTGAAAATATAACGTTATCTGCTACACCATGCTAATCATGCAGCTCCTTTGTTCGATATATAAAAACCTCACAAAACCCACGATTCCTTTAATCGCTCGGCAACTTTCCCATCGACGCAGCATCACAGTTTCTAATTAACCCCTCACTCCCAATAATGCTTATTCTCGTTTCTTGCCCAGCTTGTTGATAAAGTGGATGTGTTGGGTGTGAATTGCTCTCTTGTCCGATCTGTTGACACGATATTTTTGTCAGTTATCTTCAGTCATGTCTTTTTTTTGAAGTAAATGGTTGGCGAAGCAAACTTTACAAAAATAAAAAAAAAATACGGGAACTAATTGTGCCATTAATAAAAGAATCGCAATCTTGAATGACTTCATGCCATACGTTAATTCTTTAAATTGTTTCGTTTTCATTTAGATAAGGAGAAATATCACTAACTCCCCTCAGTTATGTCTATGTCAGCTGATATTGCCATAACAACAGTGACATCAGTATTCATTATAGCGTGCATTGTGGGAAACTGTTGTGTTTGTGCTGTCGTGCTGAGAAATCGAGATATGAGGTACATATAGTAGCGTTAGTGTTTCTAGTTAGCTAAGTTTCTAAGTAGCCGAACATATTGTACCGACTCAGGATTGTGGAGGAGCGGCTGAAGGTTGGTAGTTCGAGCCCTGCTTTCTCCATGTCATCGTGTTGTTTTCCTAGAAATATATATAAATGGAAGGGTCTCAATGGGGTGGTGGCTTTTACGGTTAACGGTTAAAATTTTAGCTCTTTTTACGGCAAACGGTTAATTACTTCCCGTTACGGTGAACAGAAATCTTAAAAATTACTTTCCATTGTTTTAAAAGGTTTATTATAACTTCTACTATTTCAAAAAGTTAAAAATTAATTCCCATTGTTGTAAAACAGATTTAAGCCCTTAGGACCATTCTGGGCAAGACACAAACTCACATAACAACATAACAGTCTTAACAAGAGATAGCAAATGACAACTCGTGGCTAAAAATTTTTTTATGGTTGACATTTTTTCACCTTACGGTTAAAATTTTTCATTTTTACGCCTCACGACTACATTTTAGAGCCTTTTTACGGCTAACGGTTAACCCCATTATGACTCTCAAATGGGTACTCCTGAACTAGGGTGTAACCTTGCGAGATAAAAGACAGCAGAGAAGGATTAAATCGACTAAAGAACTACGCATCAGATTGGGGTGCGATAAAACTAATTTCATTTTACTGTTTTAGGGTGATACTGAAAAACAGAGAACAGAGTAATTATAATACTTTTCATTTTACTTCTCAAGAAATTAAACTTAACAAGCAACTTTCACGATGAATACCATTTACAGACAGGAGAGCTTGTGTCGTCGAATTTAAAATACGTGCGCAAAATGGCAATTAGAAAAATTGATTATTTATAAAGATAATCGTTTTGCTTTGCTAGTACGTCATATATGTTATAAAATGAATCGAATTTTCTCGTATATAATACGGCTTTTTTTTTGAAATTTTTATATTAATAATGATTTATCCGCAGAATTCCCATAAATTATCTACTTGTGAACCTAGCAGTAGCAGACATCATGTACTCAACATTTATGATACCGCCGATTATTTTGAGCCACAATGTTAGCCACCCAGAGGGAGTGACTGGAAGAGTATTGTGTGCACTGCTAACAAAGGGAAACTTAGCTCGGATTGGAGCCTTTGCTTCTGTCTTTACTCTAATTGCCATCGCCATTGAACGATACTTTGCCGTTCTATATCCCTATGGAAACAAAGGAAAACTGACCATGCGCAAGCTGAAGGTATGTTACTTTGGTAAAAAACATGGCAAATAACTCTCTAACATGACGTCCAATAAATTTGTCGTTAATTGTAAATTAGACCAGTCATCGTACAACCCTACTTTTTACGATCGCGAAGCAAGGGCTATACCAACTTTGACAAGACGATCGAACTCAACTAGTGTGTGACTCACCTAACAGCATAGCAGCCAAAACCTAGAAGTGTGACAACGTTTTTAGCAAAAACAACCACAAAACGAAACAGCGAAATAGCTTAGACAAAATGTGAAATATTTTGTTTATTAGGACAACTCTGCATTGCAAAATGTAGCACTTTCAACTTTCTTAGTCTCTCTTACATACACACCCACATACACACACATCACACTTTAACTCTCACGTCAGCCAGTGTTTAGGCTTTTTAACACGTCTTTCAACTAACTGAGGTTTTAGCGTCAGAATTTTATTCACGTGAAGTATGTTCTACTCACTTTCATGAAATTACACATATTTTGTAGGTGATTATTCCTGGTTGTTGGATAGTCGGACTGATTCTCGAATTCCCGTTTTTCCTGAATATAAATTTCGACAAGAAGCGGAACTCGTGCTTTATTACTGAGAAGTGGACCAACCAGGCTGGTTCCATTGCGCTTTATGTCTACTTATACCTTTCGAGCATCCTTCTGGTTGTGTTATACTCCAGGATCGTCTACACCTTGTGGTTCAAGCGTAATGATGATAACATACTCACTCATCAACAACAGGTATGAGTTTTGCCGAAAATCCTCAGTTTTGGCTGCACGCCCCTGGCTGTCGGGAGCGGTGAGAGAGGGATTTATTTTCAGTCTATTTTCCACATACGTGAATTTGAGACAACAAACAAATTCCAAACCACATTCTATTCTCTTTGACTGTATACCAAACTTCAAAATCATGTAGAAACCAACCGAAATGTATTATCAAAACCATTGCTGATTGTAGATAACTGATCACGACCAGATCAATTTTGAGCATGTATCGCCTAAATTTCCCGTTTTGTGTTGTGCGGTTTTTCTAATCGAAATCATGGCGGAATGATGCGACACAGAGGATTTTGATTGGCTCTTATAACCAACCGGATGAAGAACAAAGGAATAAAAAGCTGTACACTGTTTTTAACCGGCTGCTGATGTGATTGTCGAATTGTCCCGATAAATCTAAATCAGTTAACGTGTTCATGTATCAAAGATCACAATGGGGTGTAGAAGCTAATCTGTTTCCCGGAGGTAGGGGCATTTTGATCATCTTGTATGAGCCTGGGATGGATCATTTGAACCGGATGTTAATTTGGCCTGGAGGAGGGGAATTTTAACGAACCAAATTTCAAAAGTGAAAATGCCTAGAGGTTGCCGGGGCATTTATCACTTATTACGAAACGGAACCGAACGTCGTGATAATTAAAGTGCGCTATATTACTTACAAATGCTTAATATTTACTGTAAAATGTTTATGTACACAGGGTGTGTTGAAGATGCGAAAGAGAGTTACCTTGATGGTTATGACCGTCAGTGCCATTTTTGTAATATCTTATGGAACAGACGCAACACTCCACATCTTAGAACAACACGTTGGCTCAATCAAACTTGGTGCTTATGCCATTCCCATTGCCCACACAATGATCATGTTCAATTTCGCTGTCAATCCTTATGCATACGCTCTGATAAACCAACGATTTAGAGAGAAGATGAAGAGAATGATATGCTGCAATTCAACTTCCTCTGCAACAATGGTTGCACCGGCGAGAGAACAACAAGACATCGAGATGAGGAACAACATTGGCACCCAGTCGAGCAACATAGCAGGACCACCTTCCACAGAGTGATGCGCTGGAGACGAACACCCCCTCCGATTTTCATTTTTTTTTTCAGTTGTATTTTAAAATTTGTTTCATATAATTAATATCCATCTAGCACTGGATGAATTCAGTTGTCAACCATAGTAGCCTGGCCTTCTATACATGGAGTCGTCCTTCCCTGGTAGCTTCCGTCTCATGTTTGTGGTTTTTCTATACACCTTATTCATAAATGGCGGCCGATTTATTATTCTTTTGTATTTATTTTAATTAGCCTCACTAGCCTCATTTTAGAGTATAAGTTCTTTTGAATTTTGCACATGCTAACGAGGCAAGTGAGGCTAATTAAAATAAATACAAAAGAATAATAAATCGGCCGCCATTTATGAATAAGGTGTATTGCAAATTATTAAACACCTTGACTATGAAATGGAATGAAAAAAAATCACTCCAAGTACCAAGTCATAGTATTGGGAAATACGCATGCGCAGTCCAAGCCCGAATTCTGTTACGAGAATATAGCCATTCCTAGCACCACAGAGTTTGAACTGCTTGGGGTTGCTATTGACGACAAGCTGAATTTCGAGAAACATGTCGCAAAACTTTGCAGAAAGGTATCCGAACAGTTCACAGTCTTAAAACGCATAAGAAATTTTATTCCCCTGGAAATTAGAAAGAATATATAATACCTGCTTTATTACCTCACATTTCAACTACTTCGTTGAAACCTTGCGTACAATTTTAAGCAAATTTGATAGCTGACCTGTTTTTATATCGGACTGATTCTAATTTTAGAACGGTTTTCAATTAAGTGTCGAAAGTAAGTTCGCGATTACTTTGGTTTTGCATTGCTACGCTTTGTGATTGGCTAAAAATTCTCGCGCCAGTTTATCAACCAATCAGAAGTAAACCAAAACCAATCGTGACTTACTCGCTTGCGTTTTCCCGCGCTTGGCGCCGGCTACATGTAATTGCTTCGAGCTCTGATTGGTTCATTGGATTGTCTGTGTCTGTTGTGGTTGGCCAGAATGATTACTTTGGTTTTGGTTTTACGACACTCTTAGTTTTTTACTGACCATTCATAAACAGACTAATGATACAAGATATATTTTCAGCTTAGTTCTTTTAGATTCTTAACTGTACATTGTATAGGCTTCCTTGTCACTACCACATTAAACATTTTGTAGTCTATCGTCTTTTAAGTTATTATAAATTTCTAGTGTGTTGTATGATTATTATTATTGTTATTATTATTATTATTATTATTATTATTATTATTATTATTATTATATATACATATATATTTTTTTGTAATGTGGTAAATGGCAAAATAAATAAAATGGAAATAAATAAAATGGAAATAAAAATGGAAAATTGTATTTATTGTTTTTTTTAATTTTGTTGTGGCAATACCTGTAAACTTAAGGTGGCTCATAGCTAAGTGTATTAGTTCAGGTTAAATAAACTTGTATTGTTAGTATTGTATTGTATACTGCGTTAACGTTGAAAAAAAATACTTTTCTCCCGTTCCCCACAGCCTTGGGAATCTCACTCCCCGTCCTCTTTCTTTTCTGCCTTCTACAGACTTTCTGTTCACTTTCCCCCCCCCCCCCCTCTCCCCCCCCCCCCCCCCCCCCCTCATGAAAAACATCACGTTTCAGGAATTTGTTTAGCCTGTAGACCAAAACTGAAAAGTAAAACAATAAATATATATTTTTTTATTTTTTCATTTATGGTCTATAGATAAAACTTATAAAAATTATGTAACAGTCTATATATAACCCCGGGGGACTCCCATTTAAAAATGACGGGGGTGCTCGTCGGAAATTTTCAATAAACACCCTAAAAGGTAACAGAATGTTGTTTGATTGACGTGGCTCAAATGAATTTTAACCCCTATTAAAGAGGTACCAATTCCAAAACAACACATGTCATATTCTGTCACATTTTTTTCGGCTCAATACCCTAAAAGGTTACCGCGATAATTCTAGCAGTGGCCATTTTAGATTTTAGTACCCTAAACGGTACCAATCTACAAATTTTGACCCCTAAAAGGTACGACGAGCACCCCCGTCATTCTTATATGGGAATTCACCACCCCACCCCCTCCCCCCCCCCCCCCCCCCCCCCCCCGCCCCCTCGGGCATAAAACGTGCAAACAAGTATTAAACTGTATTTGCAAAGACCACCGTAACGAAATAGAAGTACCGGTTCCTGTCGTAAAGGATCTAATCAGCTATAAAACAATTAAACGATTTGATAAAAAAGCAAGGCTGATAAACGTTACGGAAACGACTATAGTTGTAAAATATCCAATATTTCGAAAGACACAGCCTTTCTTCTTCAGACTCTTACAGATAATAACTCGTAGGGCAAAAAACGTTACAAGTTGAAATTTGAAAGGGGGCAGTGGGGGAGTAAATATAATACTATAACAGCATAAACTGAAGTGACAAAGTAAATGTAAATATCGATGAATAACCGTAGATAACGAAGCAATAGAAAATAAGAAAAACATGCAACACGACAGCACAGTCAGGGGCGTTCCTGGCCAGTTTTACCAGTAAGCCAGGGGGCACAAGTTGAAAAAAGAAAAGGTTAACATAGCATAATATACGGAAAGACATCGATTGTCATTTTGTAGCTGATAAATTTTAAAAAAAAATTGTACGCCAGTGCTTACTTGGCCTACAGGCAGGTACGACCCTGACAGTAAATATAAGTAATGGAAAAAGAAAAGATGTTATGCCGGTTTCATCTCTTCTTGGCCCTAAAGATTCAAGGGTCTGACCTCTCTCAATAAGATATGTTTTCTTGCTTTTCGTACACCGTTGCGATTAGTTTTAACGAGTTCAAGAGGAATTAGTTGCATATAAGAAGTGGTATGGTCGTTAGAAAGAAAATGTTCTGAGACTGACTCTTGAACTCGTTAAAACTAATCGTGACGGTGTACGAAAAGCAAGCATGAGAAGCATATCTTATTGAGAGAGGTCAGATCCTTGAACCTTTAGGTTTAAATAGAAGAGATGAAACATGACGTCTTTTCTTGTTCCATTACTTCGCTTCGTCGACAAAGTTGCCAGTTATCATGCAGTTTAAATCGAAAATTGGTCAGTTTATTCTCACCAGTTTTATTTTGATAGCTGGCATGCAAGAATGTTGCAAACTATGTCAAGTGACTCGGTATGGCTAAAAGTCCACAAAATACCATGAAAACTTTTTGGCCTAAATCGCCAAAATTGTACAAACTCTACTGGTACAAGGAAATTCAAAAGGGCAACTTTCTTTTCAATTATATTTCAACTTTACTAGGTACAGAAACCGGCAAATTCTAACAGAGTTTAAATAAAACAATGAATCTACTTGGAAATACAAAATAAAAAGTGTTCCCGTTTTGTTTTGTTTTTATTTCGCTCAATTTACCCCTGACGGATCACGTGAACTAATTCAGTTGCATGCCTAATTCACGTTTTTAAAATTGAATAAATGTGCATACTTATTAGTCTCTCAAAATTTCATGTTATCAGTGACAAAAGCCTTAGAACATAGACCACCCCCTCTCTTTTGGGTAACTGAAATAAATGAAGGCCCATGCCTAATAGTTGGTTATACGGCTGGCAACGCGAGAGAGCAAAATGAAGTAAACTTTGAGTTGATAGACAAATTCGGCTAACGCATTGTTGTACCCAATTCAAACCTTTTGGGATTAGAACTCTTTGTTCGTCATATTTACATATCAATGAAGCATTCACATGGAAATTATATGGAAATATTGTGAACAAAGAATCTTATTCCCAGAAGGTTTGAATTGGGTACAACAATGCGTTAGCCGAATTTGTCTATTGGCTACCCGAGCAGGCCAATTAAAGTTTGCAATAAGTGGACCATAAAACATCAAACGGTGACTACAAAAGTTAAGTAGCTGGAACAATACAAAAATATATAAAAATATAATAAAATACCTGTTAACACTTAATATGTCTAACGACTAAATTAAACTGATATCACCTGCGAGATGGTAATAACAGCCTGTCTTTATATTCATAATTATCTCTTGTGCTAGTTATTAGCCATTTTAGTTTTGGGGAAACCTCACGGACCTGACGGACGGACTATCACCGTACATCTCTCAGGTACCTACTAAGCTGTAAAAGCTTGTCACTATTTTAAAATAATTCTTGTAATTCTAAAGCCCGGGACAAACAGGAACAAGAGCTGACGAGAGTTCAAACTTCCGCTCTTGTTTGGCCTCAAACTCTCATACACTCGGCACTCGGCACTCGGTGTTTACTTCGCATTGTTTTTTTTCCTTCTTTTATTGCTGTACGCCGGGGCATTTACACACCTTTTTTGTCCCCGCCATGCGGCATTTGCCAATTTTTTTTTAACAAAATGCTCTTGTATAATCAGGTCTATTACATTCTGTTGTTTGTAAGTCTACGGTTCTACGGTTCGGGACAAATGTATCAAACCAATCGAATTCCAAAGATTTTGCTTCGTATGTAGGTTTCCTAAGTTAGTGAAGCGAAGTAATTAGGTTAAAGTGCACCTAGCCCCCCAATTTTTTTTCGCTTAATCAACGCTATGTACGTTGAAAAGTTGAATAGTTAAATATTTCTTGTTTTTAATGTTGCTTTAGTGAATTATAGAGGTTTGAATTTACAAAATGTTAATAAGATGACGTCAAATCAAGACTCGTTTATTATACAACTAATGGTTTCCACCTCCAAGTAATATTTTTTTTACAAATCAATTGACTATTAACAGATTTTATTTAGTATTTCTTAAATTGATTATCCTTAAGCTGTGAACTGCGTATTGTAAATTGAAGTGAAATAATGGTAAAGTCTTGATTTGACGTCATCTAATTAGCATACAAGAAATATTTCACTATTCGATTTTTCAACGTACATTGAGTTGCACTTTAATTACTTCGCTTCGTCGATAAAGTTGCCAGTTATCATGCAGTTTAAATCGAAAATTCGTCAGTTTATTCTCACCAGTTTTATTTTGATAGCTGGCATGCAGGAATGTTGCAAACCTATGTCAAGTGACTCGGTATGGCTAAAAGTCCACAAAATATCATAAAAACTTTGGCTGAAATCAGAAAGATTTCATACCAAAATTGTACAAACTCTACTGGTACCAGAAAAATCAAAAGGGTAACTTTCTTTTCAATTATTTCAACTTTACTAGGCACAGAAGCAATTATTCTAACCGACTTAAAACAATGAATCTACTTGTAAATACAAGATAAAAAGTGTTCCCGTTTAGGTTTAAACAATATTTCGCTCAATTTACCCATTACGGATCACGTGAACTAATTTGCATACCTAATTTACGTTTTTAAAAATGTATAAAAGTGCATACTTATTAGTCTCTGTAAAATTTCATGTTTTCAGTGACAAAAGCCTTAGAACATAAGCCGCCCCCTCTATTTTGGGTAACTGAAATAAATGAAGGCCCATGTCTAATGATTGGTTATACGGCTGGCAAAACGAGAGAGCAAAATGAAGTGAATCCTGTGTTGATTGGCTACCCGAGCAGGCAAGATGGGCCTGTCACTTAACAAGATATCTTTCAACAAAAACAATCACAACAACAAAATGCATGACTGCTCTAAAATTAACATGTCAGTTTTTCAATATAAATAAATAATAATAAATAATCACTTTATTTAAGTGTCAAGGTATTTAGCGCGCGAGCACTAATTGGGGACACTAAATATAGAAACAAATATAAAACTGCGAGCATGCTATTTTAGGTTTTCAAACAAGAAGTTAAAGCAAGGAGAAGAGAAATGCAATTACTAACAAAGAAATCTGACTCCAATAAGCTTACACTGACTCGCAATACCCACTTGCGACTTCAAACATAAACAAACTCCACAGCATTGCGGAAGGGGGAAAGTCACACCAGATAGCCCAAATGGTACTTCGTTTCTTCAACTGTTTAGCTCTGAATAGGCCTATTTCAATGTATTAAAACTCTTGCTTGGCTCCAAGGCTCAGGAGAATAAAAGAGAAGAAATCACTTTTTGTTTTGTCCCCGAAGCCTCGGAGTCATGTTTGAATTTTAATATATTGAAAATGGTATACTTGATTATCAAACTTTCGGAAGGCCGCAACAAATTGTCGCTTTTTTAGACCAATTAAATTGTGTAATAAGTGGACCATAAAACATCAAACGGGACTACAAAAGTTAAGTAACTGGAACAATACAAAAATATTTATAAGATAATTTAAATCCTTTACTGTTTCACCATAATGGTTTAAAAAATAGAGTAAAATACCCGTTAACGTAACACGTGAATAAGTCTAACGGCTAAATTAAACATTTGAGTCATTTGGAACATATGGACAGATATCACCTGCGAGATGGCAATAACAGCTTCTGTCCGCCTTTGTATTCATAATTATCTCTTGTGCTAGTATAAGCCTTCATTTCAGTTTTAGCGAAACCTCACGGAATTGACGAACGGACTATCACCGTATATCTCTCAGGTACCTATTAAGCTGTAACAATTTAAACTATTCTTGTAATTCCAAAGCCCTGGACAAACGGTAACAAGAGCTGACGAGCGGTTCAAACTTCCGCTCTCGTTTGGCCTCAAAACTCTCATACACTCGGCTCTCGCCGACTCGCATACTGAATTAGAGCAAAACAGAAGAAGTAGTTTGGTGATAAAGTGCAGGATTACAAGGATGGAAGTGGATTACAGTTGCATTTTAGTGAAACATTAAGTTGTTTAGCTATTATTATGTTGATTGCGTTCGACAATGCAATGGAAAACGCTTCGTACTCTGAGGCAGGAAAAATCCAGCTGTTTTCATGAGGCAGGCGAGCGGGCGGCGGGCTGCCTGTTGGAGGCTCGTGGAAAATGGGAAATTTCTTTTATATAGTCGCGCCGGGGATCTCTACGCTTGGTAATTTTACACACTGTTTTGAAAAGTTCAATAAAAGAATAGGTTTTAGGTTTCCTCTTTAAAAGCGGTCCTCATACTTTGCCCAGTAAACTATATTGGGTCAAACTGAGTAAATGAAATGACTATACTTTTTGGAAATGGGTTAAAAATCTTTTTTTGGAGCTTACAACAATCCAAACGGCTAGACGCCTATTTTTGCGCGTGGCCAGAATCGCATAATTCACGAGATAGCCGCTCAAAACCCACCAAACGCAAAAATAAAATATTAATATTCCTACGTTTAGTGTTCCTTCAAAGGTCTAAAAAGCATGTTAATTTTGATATGTTTTGAATTGGAGGTTCATGAAAATTAATAAACTAGCACCCGTTTGATCGCTGTCTGAAAACATGCGAAATACAGACGTTCTTTATTGTTAGATTGCACCATTCTAAGTCATAAACACAGAAAAAAACACCAGTTTGAACTGTTTAATGCCAAAAACAAGCTATAATTATTGGGTGGGGTTAGATCTTCGATCAAAATTACTTGACCCATTTAATCCTAGAATTTTAAACTTTCTAACTTCTTGATTTCGCTTTTTTCTATTACTGAAGAATTTTAAAAACAAAAATATGATGTTTGTATTTGGTATAAAATTTTAACTTATTCAGCTTGAACAGGGCCTTTGTCATTCAAATTGGGATATCATGATCTGCACCAAAACTTGACAAGAAAACATATTTTATTTTAGATCTGGCAAATGAAAGGTAACCAGTGATCTGAATATTCATTTGTGATGTTATAATAAAGGATGTTTGCGCGATGGGTTTTTAAATACGTTGTAAAATTAACAAAGAAAATGAAAAGGTGCCGACAAAAACAGAGGCACGCAAAATTATAATATCAGCTCATCTTTTTCCACACCGAGGGAATTTTGTGGGTGTAGGGAGGTTTAGGCAGAGCGAAAAAACAATAAAAGTTTTCCAGCTACAAAAGCAAGCATAAAAGACGAGATAACAAGTAACTGTGTTGACGTTGAACAGTGAGTTAAGACCGAATGTGTCCTATGTTTAGCACACAGGGTACACTGAATATGGAGCTTTAATATGAACTCAGTGATGCCGTTGTGAGCCCTGCTGGTTCTGTCTATTATTATAATTATATATACTGCTGTATATACACGGGCGGCTCTAGTTCCTTGCTATTTCGGACCTTTTTTAGGGCAGTGTTATGCGGTCAGATTGGTCAAAACGACGAAACGTTCTGAATTGTCACTAAAAACATTGTTTTTTGACAGACGATACATGCAGGAATCGCGATGTGAATATTAATTTAATACACGCTTCTCATTTTCTTTGACTAATGGCCTTGATAAGTTTCCATATTTTGTTCGTTTTTAAGCAATACATGTTTTTAATACTGGATAGAAGTTTTTTTTGTTAAAATGATCTTCATAGGATTGGTTGCGCGCGGTTAGTTTGCTTCAATAGAGCGTATGCACATGACGTCACGGCGGCCATATTGGTGTACCAAAACAATAGAACGGCGGCCATGTTGGTGTACCAAAACAATCCTGTGGGATTTGAACGCTTTTCTTATGTTAACACTTTCTTTTGTTCCAATAAATTTGCATAGCTGCTTGCCACGTGAGTGCATACGCTCTATCCATTAGCTTGAAATATTTTATACAATGTCTGTGTATTATTGAGCCTGATGTTCTATTTGGGCTCGGCGATAGCGTAAAAATATAACGTTATCTGCTACCACCATGTTAATCATGCAGCTCCTTTGTTCGATATAAAAACCTCACAAAACCCACGATTCCTTTAATCGCTCGGCGGAAGGGCTAACGTTTCAATCATCAACTTTTGAATAACTTCGGTGAACAATACCTTTTCAACTCCGCTGATGGCAACTTTCCCATCGACGCAGCATCACAGTTTCTAATTAACCCCTCACTCCCAATAATGCTTGTTGTCGTTTCTTGCCCAGCTTGTTGATAAAGTGGATGTGTTGGGTGTGAATTGCTCTCTTGCCCGATTTGTTGACACGATATTTTAGTCAGTTATCTTCAGTCATGTCTTTTTTGAAGTAAATGGTTGGGGAAGCAAACTTTGCAAAAAAAAAAAAAATTACGGGAACTAATTGTGCCATTAATAAAAGAACCGCAATCTTGAATGACTTCATGCCATACGTTAATTCTTTAAATTGTTTCTTTTCCATTTAGATAAGGAGAAATATCACTAGCTCCCCTCAGTTATGTCTATGTCAGCTGATATTGCCATAACAACAGTGATGTCAATATTCATTATAGCGTGCATTGTAGGAAACTGTTTTGTTTGTGCTGTCGTGCTGAGAAATCAAGATATGAGGTACATAGTAGGGTTAGTGTTTCTAGTTAGCTAAGTTTCTAAGTAGCCGAATATTTTGTACCGACTCAGGATTGTGGAGGAGCGGCTGAAGGTTGGTAGTCCGAGCCCTGCTTTCTCCATGTCATCGTGTTGTTTTCCTAGAAATATATATAAATGGAAGGGTCTCGATGGGGTGGTGGCTTTTACGATTAACGGTTAAAATTTTAGCTCTTTTTACAGCTAACGGTTAACTACTTCCCGTTACGGTGAACAGAAATCTTAAAAATTACCCTTCCATTGTTTTAAAAGGTTTATAATAACTTCTACTATTTTAAAAAGTTAAAAATTAATTCCCATTGTTGTAAAACACATTAAAGGTCTGCGGACCATTCTGGGCAAGGCACAAACTCACATAACAACATAACAGTCTTAACAAGAGATAGCAAATGACAACTCGTGGCTAGAAAATTCTTTTATGGTTAACATTTTTTCACCTTACGGTTAAAATTTTCCATTTTTACGCCTTACGACTAAATTTCAGAGCCTTTTTACGGCTGACGGTTAATCCCATTAAGACTCTCAAATGGGTATCCCTGAACTAGGGTGTAATAAACCTTGCGAGATAAGAGACAGCAAAGAAGGATTAAATCGACTAAAGTACTACGCGTCAGATTGGAGTGCGATAAAACTAATTTCATTTTACTGTTTTAGGGTGATACTGAAAAACAGAGAACAGAGTAATTATAATACTTTTGATTTTACTTATATCAAGAAATTAAACTTAACAAGCAACTTTCACGATGAATACCATTTACAGACAGGCGAGCTTGTGTCGTCGAATTTAAAATACGTGCGCAAAATGGCAATTAGAAAAAATGATCATTTACAATAATCGTTTTGCTTTGCTAGTACGTCAGCAATGTTATAAAATGAATCGAATTTTCTCATATATAATAAGGTTTTTTTTTTTTGAAGTTTTAATATAATGATTTATCCGCAGAATTCCCATAAATTATCTACTTGTGAACCTAGCAGTAGCGGACATCATGTACTCAACATTTATGATACCGCCGATTATTTTGAGCCACAATGTTAGCCACCCAGAGGGAGTGACTGGAAGAGTATTGTGTGCACTGCTAACAGGGGGAAACTTAGTTTGGATTGAAGCCTTTGCTTCTGTGTTTACTCTGAATGCCATCGCCATTGAACGATACTTTGCCGTTCTATATCCCTATGGAAACAAAGGAAAACTGACCATGCGCAAGCTGAAGGTATGTTACTTTGGTAAAAAACATGGCAAATAACTCTCTAACATGACGTCCAATAAATTTGTCGTTAATTGTAAATTAGACCAGTCATCGTACAACCCTTCTTTTTACGATCGCGAAGCAAGGACCATACCAACTTTGACAAGGCGATCGAGCGCAACTACTGTGTGACTCGCCTAACAGCATAGCAGCCAAAACCTAGAAGTGTGACAACGTTTTTAGCAAAACCAACCACAAAACGAAACAGCGAAATAGCTTAGACGAAATGTGAAATATTTTGTTTATTAGGACAATTCTGCATTGCAAAATGTAGCACTTTCAACTTTCTTAGTCTCTCTTACATACACACCCACATACACACACATCACACTTTAACTCTCACGTCAGCCAGTGTTTAGGCTTTTTTAACACGTCTTTCAACTAACTGAGGTTTTAGCGTCAGAGTTTTATTCGCGTGAAGTATGTTTTACTCACTTTCATGAAATTACACATATTTTGTAGGTGATTATTCCTTGTTCTTGGATAGGCGGACTGATTCTCAAATTCCCGTCATTCCTGAATATAAATTTCGACAAGAAGCGGAACTCCTGCTTTATTACTGAGAAGTGGACCAACCAGGCTGGTTCCATTGCGCGTGATGTCTGCTCATACCTTTCGTGCATCCTTCTGGTTGTGTTATACTCCAGGATCGTCTACACCTTGTGGTTCAAGCGTAATGATGATAACATACTCACTCATCAACAACAGGTATGAGTTTTGCCGAAAATCCTCAGTTTTGGCTGCACGCCCCTGGCTGTCGGGAGCGGTGAGAGAGGGATTTATTTTCAGTCTATTTTCCACATACGTGAATTTGAGACAACAAACAAATTCCAAACCACATTCTATTCTCTTTGACTGTATACCAAACTTCAAAATCATGTAGAAACCAACCGAAATGTATTATCAAAACCATTGCTGATTGTAGATAACTGATCACGACCAGATCAATTTTGAGCATGTATCGCCTAAATTTCCCGTTTTGTGTTGTGCGGTTTTTCTAATCGAAATCATGGCGGAATGATGCGACACAGAGGATTTTGATTGGCTCTTATAACCAACCGGATGAAGAACAAAGGAATAAAAAGCTCTACACTGTTTTTAACCGGCTGCTGCTGTGATTGTCGAATTGTCCCGATAAATCTAAATCAGTTAACGTGTTCATGTATCAAAGATCACAATAGGGTGTAGAAGCTAATCTGTTTCCCGGAGGTAGGGGCATTTTGATCATCTTGTATGAGCCTGGGATGGATCATTTGAACCGGATGTTAATTTGGCCTGGAGGAGGGGAATTTTAACGAACCAAATTTCAAAAGTGAAAATGCCTAGAGGTTGCCGGGCATTTATCACTTATTACGAAACGGAACCGAACGTCGTGATAATTAAAGTGCGCTATATTACTTACAAATGCTTAATATTTACTGTAAAATGTTTATGTACACAGGGTGTGTTGAAGATGCGAAAGAGAGTTACCTTGATGGTTATGACCGTCAGTGCCATTTTTGTAATATCTTATGGAACAGACGCAACACTCCACATCTTAGAACAACACGTTGGCTCAATCAAACTTGGTGCTTATGCCATTCCCATTGCCCACACAATGATCATGTTCAATTTCGCTGTCAATCCTTATGCATACGCTCTGATAAACCAACGATTTAGAGAGAAGATGAAGAGAATGATATGCTGCAATTCAACTTCCTCTGCAACAATGGTTGCACCGGCGAGAGAACAACAAGACATCGAGATGAGGAACAACATTGGCACCCAGTCGAGCAACATAGCAGGACCACCTTCCACAGAGTGATGCGCTGGAGACGAACACCCCCTCCGATTTTCATTTTTTTTTCAGTTGTATTTTAAAATTTGTTTCATATAATTAATATCCATCTAGCACTGGATGAATTCAGTTGTCAACCATAGTAGCCTGGCCTTCTATACATGGAGTCGTCCTTCCCTGGTAGCTTCCGTCTCATGTTTGTGGTTTTTCTATACACCTTATTCATAAATGGCGGCCGATTTATTATTCTTTTGTATTTATTTTAATTAGCCTCACTAGCCTCATTTTAGAGTATAAGTTCTTTTGAATTTTGCACATGCTAACGAGGCAAGTGAGGCTAATTAAAATAAATACAAAAGAATAATAAATCGGCCGCCATTTATGAATAAGGTGTATTGCAAATTATTAAACACCTTGACTATATGAAATGGAATGAAAAGAAATCACTCCAAGTACCAAGTCATGGTATTGGGAAATACGCAGTCCAAGCCCGAATTCTATTATGAGAATATAGCCATTCCTAGCACCACAGAGTTTGAACTGCTTGGGGTTGCTATTGACGACAAAACTGAATTTCGAGAAACATGTCGCAAAACTTTGCTGAAAGGTATCTTTAACTTTAACTTTAATTAACATAATTGCCTTTAGCAAGCTAATCCGGCAATGGACGGTCCGAACAGTTCACAGTCTTAAAACGCATAAGAAATTTAATTCCCCTCGAAATTAGAACGAATATATAATACCTGCTTTATTACCCCACATTTCAACTACTTCGTTGAAACCTTGCGTACAATTTTAAGCAAATTTGATAGCTGACCTGTTTTTATATCGGACTGATTCTAATTTTAGAACGGTTTTCAATTAAGTGTCGAAAGTAAGTTTGCGATTACTTTGGTTTTGCATTGCTACGCTTTGTGATTGGCTAAAATTTTCGCGCCAGTTTATCAACCAATCAGAAGTAAACCAAAACCAATCGTGACTAACACGCTTGCGTTTTCCCGCGCTTGGCGCCGGCTACATGTAATTGCTTCGAGCTCTGATTGGTTCATTGGATTGTCTGTGTCTGTTGTGATTGGCCAGAATGATTACTTTGGTTTTGGTTTTACGACACTCTTAGTCTTTTACTGACCATTCATAAACAGACTAATGATACAAGATATATTTTCAGCTTAGTTCTTTTAGATTCTTAACTGTACATTGTATTTATGTATGTGGCAATACCTGTAAACTTAAGGTGGCTCATAGCTATGTGTATTAGTTCACATTAAATAAACTTGTATTGCATTGTATTGTATTGTATTGTATACTGCGTTAACGTTGAAAAAAATACTTTTCTCCCGCTCCCCACAGCCTTGGGAATCCCACTCCCCGTCCTCTTTTTTTTTCTGCCTCCTACAGACTTTCCGCTCACTTTTCCCCTCCTCCTCCTCCTCATGAAAAACATCACGTTTCAGAAATTTGTTTAGTCTGTAGACCAAAACTGAAAAGTGAAAAAAAATATATATATATTTGATTTTTTTCATTTATCGGTTACAGATAAAACTTATAAAAATTATCTAACAGTCTATATATAACCCCGGGGGGACTCCCAAAAAAAAATGACGGGGGTGCTCGTCGGAAATTTTCAATAAACAACCTAAAAGGTACCAGAATGTCGTTTGATTGACGTGGCTCAAATGAATTTTTACCCCTATTAAAGAGGTACCAATTCCAAAACAACACATGTCATATTCTGTCACATTTCTTCGGCTCAATACCCTAAAAGGTTACCGCGATAATTCTAGCGGTGGCCATTTTAGATTTTAGTACCCTAAGCGGTACCAATCTACAAATTTTGACCCCTAAAAGGTACGACGAGCACCCCCGTCATTCTTATATGCGAATCTCGTTTATTATAAAACTACTGCTTTCCACCTCCAAGTAATATTTTTTTACAAATCAATTGACTATTAACAGTTTTTATTTAGTATTTCTTAAATTGATTATCCTTAAGCTGTGAACTGCGTATTGTAAATTGAAGTTGAAATAATGGTAAAGTCTTGATTTGACGTCATCTAATTAGCATTTTGTAAATTCAAATCTCTATAACTCACTAACGCGACGTTAAAAACAAGAAATATTTCACTATTCGACTTTTCAAGGTACATTGAGTTGATTAAAAGAAAAAAATTGGGGGTTAGGTGCACTTTAATTATTTCGCTTCGTCGATAAAGTTGCCAGTTATCATGCAGTTTAAATCGAAAATTCGTCAGTTTATTCTCACCAGTTTTATTTTGATAGCTGGCATGCAGGAATGTTGCAAACCTATGTCAAGTGACTCGGTATGGCTAAAAGTCCACAAAATACCATAAAAACTTTGGCCGAAATCAGAAAGATTTTATACCAAAATTGTACAAACTCTACTGGTACCGGGAAAATCAAAAGGGTAACTTTCTTTTCAATTATTTCAACTTTACTAGGCACAGAAAGGAGTTATTGGCTAGCCAATAAAAATTTTATGTCTTGCACGTTTAATTGTTATTTAGTAATGTATGAAGTATGCCAGAAGCACGTGGACAATTCATGCGGAGGGGGAGTCAATTATAGTAACCCCCCTCTGAGGTATTTTCAATAGCACGAGGTTAACCTTTGAGAGGTCAATCTTCGCAGATCTCTCGCTTGACCAGGCAGCCTTTAGAACTTTTAAGGTACGTAATAATTCCTTTGTTTATATTGTCCTTATGGATACTAAATTGCCAAAGGTACTTATCCTTGGCCATTCATTTGTGAAGCGTCTTAAGCTCGATTTGGATGAAGGCTTCGATGAGCGCGCTCAAAGGAATTTTACAATGTATTTGAGTAATTCTGTCACTGTTGATTTGCATGGTGTCGGCGGCAGGACAGTTTCAGCGGTCAAACTGAACGATCTGCATTTTTAGTGAGCATTTGTCCAGATATTTTGATTCTGGAGATCGGTACTAACGATCTTAGCGGCGCCAAACCCGAGGTGATCGGTTCCTCGATTCACGAGCTTGTTTTCTGTGTTTTGCACATTCGAGCCGAGTACCATGTGCGAGTGGTCGGAGTTTGTCAGTTCATATCGCGTCGGCGTCGACGTACTGGTGATCCCGATGTCGAATTTACCGATCGAGCAACTCTTCGTGACCACTACGTCTCTGTTGTACTCAAGGAATTTCCGTTGGCATTTACTTGGGAACATCGTGAAATCTCGTCGCTTTCTCGCTCTTGTTTGTTAGCTTACGGCGTGCACTCGAATCCCGCTGGGCAATATTCGCTGTATCGTAGTTAGTTTGTATTATTAATTTGTCCAGACATGTTATTTTATTTCAACTTGCATGTCTGTATTATTGATTTGACCAGTTTGTGTGCTGTTGCTGCAATGCCAGACACGTTATTTTATTTCAACTTTGCAGGGCCCCACTGAAAACCGCCAAGGCGAGTGGGCTCCCTGGTTGCATTATTATTATTATTATTATTATTATTATTATTGTTATTATTGTTATTATTATTATTACATGCATGTTTGTATTATTAAGTTGACCAGCTTGTGTGCTGTTGCTGCGATGCCAGACACATGTTATTTTATTTCAACTTTGCAGGGCCCCACTGAAAACCGCCAAGGCGAGTGGGCTCCCTGGTTGCATATTATTATTATTATTATTATTATCTTATGCAGGTGTACTATTATAAGGCGTGAGCGAATTGTGTGTTGTTGCAGTGCCAACCACATTTTGTTTTCAATACGCCTCTTGTCTATTTTGCAGCATATGGGCCCCACTGAAAACCGCCTAGGCGAGTGGGCTCCCTGGTTGCATATTATTGTTATTATTATTACTGGCATGTTTGTATTATTAATTTGACCAGCTTGTGTGCTGTTGCAATACCAGCCACATATTTTATTTCAACCTGCATTTGTATCTTTATTTTACAAGCTTGTGTGCTGTTGCAATGCCAGCCACAAGTCTTATTTTATGCAGGTATATTATTATAAGGCGTGAGCGAATTGTGTGTTGTTGCAGTGCCAACCACATTTTGTTTTCAATACGCCTCTTGTCTATTTTGCAGCATATGGGGTTTGCAACTGTTGCGGCGACATGTGTGTATGGTCTGCCATGCTTACCCTGCTGCGCTCATGTTTTATGTATGCATGTCTGTTTTTTCTGTTGTACATGATCTGTTTACCAGTGTACCTTGTTAATTGTAATAGCATTTAGGATAACATATGTCTTAGTATATTTCAGTGCTCCTGTTTCAGTTTCGAACATGCCACCCAAGCGCAAGCAATCCGACCAACCTCGGCACAATACCAGGGCAAGACAAACTGGTCTAAACCAGGATTCGTATGCTACTTGTTAATTTTAGGCTTTGTTTCTCAAATTTGATTTTGATGGAGCATTGTTGTCCATATTTGCAATAATTTATATTGAATTTTATGGCTATACATGGGGTATTGCCCATGTGGTGACAATTAAATTTATTCAGCTAGACTTACCCTGGCCATTGGGGTTTCATTCCTCCAATTTAATTTAATGGGGGTTGTTTCATTTAACTTTTTTCCCACCATTTGTTGGTTTCTCATCTTGTCGAATTAATTTGTATTAATTGTGCTAAGCACAGTGTCTGCCATTTTGTTTTGCCTACATGTGTATTTTAATCATTTATACTGTAGCTCATTTATTGTATGACTTTGGTTCATTGGACACTTAAACGGCTTGCTAGTATGTATAGCTTTTAGTCTGACACGGCTTGTCCCTGACTGTTGAATTGCAATTTTGCCTTTGAGATTTTACCCTAGGGGTGGTTCTGTTTGCCTTCAAGGTTTTATTCTCAAGGTTGTTGTTCGCCTTACCCTTGGGTTACACCCTCGCAGGGGCGGATCCAGGATTTTGGAATGGGGGGTGAAATTTTAATACAATATCAATAAAATATTATTTATTTGAGAAATACTTTAGAAAAGGGTCTCAGAAAAGTGGGGTGAAAATTCACCCATTCCCCCCCCCCCCCCTGGATCCGCCCGTGCCTCGAGGTTTTTATTGTTTGTTGAACATTTATGGAGTTTGCCGGTGCATCGACGTTCCAGTTCAACATGGCTTGTCTCTGCCTTTTAATTTAAATCTTGCCTATCGTGGTTTCAAACTTAAATTTTAAGAATTCCAGGTTCTGCCAGGTTATTTTTATTTGCAGGCATGCCTTTACAATGTTCATCTAGGCTTTTGGCCCAGGACTATGGACAGCCAGCCTCCAAAGCAAAAGATGGACAGAGCTCTGAAAACATCATTGACTGCCCAGGCGCTGGAGACTTGCTTCAGGACTTCGGAACTTCCTGTGCACAATACACTCCCAATGACAATTGTGTCTGTAACCGGTTCATCATAACTTATGGTATTGATTCCGAGCATACATGTGCCTGAGTTTGTTATGCTACTAGGGACTATGTATTTATTTTTATTAAGACAGCAGGCCCAGGATGCTTTTGGCAAAAACACACACTGAGAATGCCTTTAGGATCATACCATTTAGTCCTAAGTATTATAATTTGATTTGGATTCAGCGATGAGGCTTGCATTATTCCGACAGGGGCCGATGGGATATTATAGTTCTGGTTTAACTTTTGAATATTTTAGTACTGCAGTTGAACATTAATTTTCATATATTTTGCATCTTTTGGATGATTTTATGATTGTAGCTTCATGGTCTAACTTAGGTCAAGATCAACTAGATATATTTTGAACATGTCTTCTTATGGTACTTAGGTATTCCAATGGCACCTTAAAAACTTGATAAAATTCACATAAGTACGCACTTATCTCTGAATTTCGGGTTCGTTAGGAGGTATCTCTGAAAGTACTCTGGTCATTGACAGCCCCTTCTTGATTTGCCTGCTCAGTCACCAAGCCAGGCAGAGTATTCTTAGGAGAATCATTATAGGCATCTGGTCACCTTGTCATCTGATTGGCTTAATAAGTTATATAGGATTGGTGGCTGGTCTTTTTTCATTATGATGCCTGGCAAATCCTTCTAAATTAGCCTTTATACTGATGCCTCAAGTTCACTTAGGTTTGGTGCCAGTTTTGGCAGAATACATGTGTGGTGCTATGGGAAATGACCTGGGGGTTGGGCTCATTGCAATATTGTCATTTTAGAGTATCATCCAATTGTTTTAGGCCTGTATCTGTGGTGATGTGAAATAAGCAATAGTGTGTTAGTGTGTTTTGTTTTTCACTGACGGTATTGTCATGTTCAGTCTTTTTATGACAGATTTTTTCTAATTTTGCACACCAGTTTGCATGGACGACTCAGCTTCATGTTGATCTAAGATCACTTCTAATTTTTTACTTTTAAGCGATCATCAGGAAGGGTTCAGTATGCATGGGCGGCTGCCCCAACTTGTTGGTCCCATAGCTTAATATTCACAATTTTCGTTTTGTGTACTTTAACAGAATTCATCTAGCATTGGCATCCCAATACGGGGCTGCTTCTTATTCTGCAGATTGGGTTTCTCTTATGCCCAGCTATGGGTTTTAAGCAGGTGGAAGTCCAATGCATTACTTTTCAATTTGTTCTTACATAATTGTTAAGGATTTGTTTGCCTATTTTCATTGTCTTTTTCTTAATTAATTTTCATATTTTCATGGTTTACTCAGGAGATATGGAACTGATTAGCAAAGGCTGCAGTTCTCGTATATCTTGGGTTTATGGAACAAAATATCAAGGCCATTAGTTTTAAATTTGTTCTTATATAATATTCCCAGAGATTTATTCTCTATTTTCATGATCTTTTTCTTGCTAAATTTTCACATTTTCATGGTTTACTCAGGTGATATGGAACTGATTTGCAAGGGCAACAGTTCAGGTATCTCTTGTGTTTATGGAACGAAATAACTAGGCCTGTAGTTTTCAATATCTTCAAGTTCATTGTAAGCAGTTGCTCAGCTCTGCTGGTTTTCAACGTTATTCTTAATTTAATGATCTTTAACATCGTTGTTGTCAGTTTTTCCATAATGGTTACACTTGGTTAATGTCATTCTGGCATTTGAGTAATGGCAATGCAAATTAGACAGAAATCTATATTTCTATGACACGGGACCAGCAGGGGCTGGGTTTGACCGTTACAGTGCATGATGGGTATCATGCTGCCTATAAGTTATAGTTTGTCACGTGGTTAGGCATTCTACAGGCATTCTATGTAGGCCTGCACCAGTTAAATTTTTAAGAGGATTTGCATGTTTAGTTTGTTTTGCTTAGCTTTGATTGTAAGCCTCGTAGGATGGGCTTGTATTGTTGTTAGCTTGAGCCATGGTTCCTACCCAGATTTCCTGCTTATTTTTCCCCACAGGGGTTTTTTTCTTGCAGGTTTTTTCTGGCCTCCGTTCTAACCGCAGACTATTTTGTGAGCGGTTGCTCAGCTCTGTTAAGTGTAGTGCAAGTTTAGGATGTACCTAGTGTAATTATCGTTTCGAACTTGTGTACATGTAATTCGAACGAGCTACTGGTGCGAGGTCGTAGTGAACCAAAATGAAGAGGTATGTCCAGAGGTGCAGGCTAATGAGATTCATGCTCTTTATGATAGACATCATGAAGTGTCCCCTAGCCCTAATTCTCACCTAAACGCGAGCAATTCTGTCAAACATAAAGTCATATGGCAATTACAAATAATTGTGTTTAATATGAAGTGCCCAAGGTCCGAGTTACCTGCATTTCTGGACATAAGTGAAAATAAACCTAATGGTTTGTACATGTTTACTGTGTAGTGGAGTTGGAATTTGTACTTAGCCTTCTGGACTAATGTTATGCTGATCAGTGTGTGGGTGCATATTATGGCCCAACAGTTTTCTTTGGATGTAGCCAGTCAGTGGCAGGGGCACTGTCGGACTATATCCTTATATATGGCAAGAATTGTTTAATTTTCTTATTTGGTGTAGCCAGTCAGTTCCAAGGGCACTGTCAGGCAATATTCTTATATATTACAAGAATTGTTTAATCTTTTATTTGGTGTACCCAGACAGTTGCAGGGGCACTGTCTGGTTATATTCTTATATATGTCAAGTATTGTTTCATCTCCTTATTTGGACCAGTGATCTTGCTGTTATGTTGGGGTGGGTTGCCTCCTTTACCCAAGGAGGCCTTTGGCGCTTTTAGACCCCACCTTTGCTGGGCATACTATCAATTCCTTATCAAATTTTGTCATTTGATCAATTTTATTGAGTTATTAAAACGGCTATGTGCTCAAGGAAGGGCACATAGCCAGATTCATCCAATTGGTGGTTGTGTTTTTCCTGCCCAGCAAACCGAGCTCAACATTCCAGCAATTCAACTAAAACTCTATTCAGTAAAAGGCATAAAGGAGTTATTGGCTAGCCAATAAAAATTTTATGTCTTGCACGTTTAATTGTTATTTAGTAATGTATGAAGTATGCCAGAAGCACGTGGACAATTCATGCGGAGGGGGAGTCAATTATAGTAACCCCCCTCTGAGGTATTTTCAATAGCACGAGGTTAACCTTTGAGAGGTCAATCTTCGCAGATCTCTCGCTTGACCAGGCAGCCTTTAGAACTTTTAACCCTCCTCCTCCCCATGTCCGATCCATTGGCTTTCTTGAGCTGGCGCTTTTAGACCCCACCTTTGCGGGGCATACTATCAATTCCTTATCAAATTTTGTCATTTGATCAATTTTATTGAGTTATTAAAACGGCTATGTGCTCAAGGAAGGGCACATAGCCAGATTCATCCAATTGGTGGTTGTGTTTTTCCTGCCCAGCAAACCGAGCTCAACATTCCAGCAATTCAACTAAAACTCTATTCAGTAAAAGGCATAAACAATTATTCTAACCGACTTAAAACAATGAATCTACTTGTAAATACAAGATAAAAAGTGTTCCCGTTTAGGTTTAAACAATATTTCGCTCAATTTACCCATTACGGATCACGTGAACTAATTTGCATACCTAATTTACGTTTTTAAAAATGTATAAAAGTGCATACTTATTAGTCTCTGTAAAATTTTATGTTTTCAGTGACAAAAGCCTTAGAACATAAGCCGCCCCCTCTATTTTGGGTAACTGAAATAAATGAAGGCCCATGTCTAATGATTGGTTATACGGCTGACAAAGCGAGAGAGCAAAATGAAGTGAATCCTGTGTTGATTGGCTACCCGAGCAGGCAAGATGGGCCTGTCACTTAACAAGATATCTTTCAACAAAAACAATCACAACAACAAAATGCATGACTGCTCTAAAGTTAACATGTCAGTTTTTCAATATAAAACCGCGAGCATACTATTTTAGGTTTTCAAACAAGAAGTTAAAGCAAGGAGAAGAGAAATACAATTACGAACAAAGAAATCTGACGCCAACAAGCTTACACTGACTCGCAATACTCACTTGCGACTTCAAACATAAACAAACTCCACAGCATTGCGGAAGGGGGAAAGTCACACCAGATAGCCCAAATGGTACTTCGATTCTTCAACTGTTTAGCTCTGAATAGGCCTATTTCAATGTATTAAAACTCTTGCTTGGCTCCAAGGCTCAGGGGAATAAAAGAGAAGAAATCACCTTTTGTTTTGTCCCCGAAGCCTCGGAGTCAAGTTTGAATTTCAATATATTGAAAATGATATACTTGATTATCAAACTTTCCTGAAGGCCGCGACAAAGGCCGCGACAAATTGTCGCTTTTTTAGACCAATTAAATTTTGTAATAAGTGGACCATAAAACATCAAACGGCGACTACAAAAGTTAAGTAACTGGAGCAATACAAAAATATTTATAAGATAAATAAAAATAAAGTAAAATACCCGTTAACGTAACACTTGAATACGTCTAACGGCTAAATTAAACATTTGAGTCATTTGGAATATATGGACAGATATCACCTGCGAGATGGTAATAACAGCTTCTGTCCGCCTTTATATTCATTATTATCTCTTGTGCTAGTATAAGCCTTCATTTCAGTTTTGGCGAAACCTCACGGACTTGACGAACGGACTATCACCATATATCTCTCAGGTACCTATTAAGCTGTAACAATTTAAACTATTCTTGTAATTCCAAAGTCCGGGACAAACGGTAACAAGAGCTGACGAGCGGTTCAAACTTCCGCTCTCGTTTGGCCTCAAACTCTCATACACTCTCGCCAACTCGCATACTTAATTAGAACAAAACAGAACAGTAGTTTGGCGATAAAGTGCAGGATTACAAGGATGGAAGTGGATTACAGTTGCATTTTATTGAAATTTTAAGTTGTTTAGCTATTATTATGTTGATTGCGTTCGACAATGCAATGGAAAACGCTTCGTACTCTGAGGCAGGAAAAATCCAGCTGTTTTCATGAGGCAGGCGGGCGGGCGGCGGGCTGCCTGTTGGAGGCTCGTGGAAAATGGAAAATTTCTTTTATATAGTCGCGCCGGGAATCTCTACGCTTGGTAATTTTACACACTATTTTGAAAAGTTCAATAAAAGAATAGGTTTTAGGTTGCCTCTTTAAAAGCGGTCGTCATACTTTGCCCAGTAAACTATATTGGGTCAAACTGAGGCCCCGTCCACACGTATCCGTTTTCGTTTGAAAACGCAAAAGTTTTTTTCCGTTTTTCAAAATCTCTCCGTCCACACGTAGCGTTTTCGAATCGTTTTTGCCTGTCCACACGTATACGCAAAAACACTGAAAACGCTTCAGTTTTAATGTAAATAGTTTTAATGTGAATGTTCTTCGGATTTCTCGCGCGTTGCTAAGGAAGTGAAAAATCATTTCCGGTGAATGACGCATGTATTTCGGCAGCGATCGTCGATCGTAACGATCGCTGCGATCGTTGCGACCGTTGCGATTATGTGGAAACCAGGCTAAAGTCATAAACACAGAAAGAAACACCCATTTGAACTGTTTAATGCCAAAATCAAGCTATAATTATTGGTTGCTTCAAGAAGAATGTGATGAACATTATGGAGATAAGGTTGTTTTCGATCAAAATTACTTGACCCATTTACTCCTAGAATTTTAAACTTTCTAACTTCTTGATTTCGCTTTTTTCTATTACTGAAGAATTTTAAAAACAAAAATATGATGTTATTTGTATTAGGTATAAAATTTTAACTTATTCAGCTTGAACAGGGCCTTTGTCATTCAAATTGGAGTATCATGATCTGCACCAAAACTTAACAAGAAAACATATCTTATTTTAGATCTGGCAAATGAAAGGCAACCAGTGATATCAATATTCATTTGTGATGTTATAATAAAGGATATTTGCGCGATGGGTTTTTAAATACGTTGTAAAATTAACAACGAAAATGAAAAGGTGCCGACAAAAACAGAAGCACGCAAAATTATAATATCAGCTCATCTTTTTCCACACCGAGGGAATTTTGTGGGTGTAGGGAGGTTTAAGCAGAGCGAAAAAAAAAACGATAAAAGTTTTCCAGCTACAAAAGCAAGCATAAAAGACGAGATAACTAGTGTCGGACCGTAATGTTACTATCAAGTTGCGTGACATGAGAGTGTGTGACGTCAGTAAAACCGGTTTAGACCGGTAACAACCAGACTAAAAAGCACGAGGTCGAGAGAGTGTTGGGAGAGACGCGAATCGAAGCAGAAAAAGTCGAAGCGGGAGAACTTTTGTAACTATCATCAGTGTGAGAATAAATTTTGTCAAGAATCATCGCGACAAAAGTGGCGACCCTGCCAGGACACGTGTGTTTCAAGGAAAACAAGCAGTGAACTGTGAGAAACGAAGATAAGCAAGCGACGAGAGGAATTCAAACATAGCAAGATCATCATGAGCGAAATCAAAACATTGCAAGATAAGATTGAAGGTAAGCTGAAAATGCTTAACTTTACCATCGGAGATACGACGAAAATACTCGAAGCCAAAGACGTGAAAGCTATTGACAGACATGGGAGCGCATTAGAGTCCATTATTGACAAAACACATCAGCTTAAATTGCAAGTTCAAGAGCTGCGTATTGAAAATAATGACGACCCTGAAGAGGTCAGACTTTGGACTGCAACTTTAGAAACTCAAATCGGTAAATTTGAAGAGATTTTCAAAGAAGTGAAACAAGTAGCCACTGACATTAGATCAGCTGAAAATGAAAAACTCGAGGAGGAACACCGAAAACGTATTTTGGATGAAAAAATTCAGCTAGGAAAAGCTAAACTCGAGGTGCGTGCGAAATTTGAGAAAGCAGCGAAGGCATCTCCGGAGGAATCAGAGAATTCGAGCAGTGTTGGAGCAAAATTACCGAAACTAGAGGTAACCAAATTTCAAGGAACTTTTCTTGATTGGATAAGGTTCTGGAATCAATTTGAAATCGAAATTGATAAGTCCAAACTAACTCAAGTTGCCAAGTTTTCTTACCTGAAAGAATTACTGGTACCCAGTGTTCGCGCGTCCGTTGATGGACTCCCTTTTACGACTAAAGGCTATGAGAGGGCCAAAACTATATTAAAAACCAAATATGGCAAGCCAAGTGAGGTAGCAAACGCGCATATGCAATGCATTATTGGTCTACCAACAACTCGTGGTGCGCACCCAGCTAAAGTCCATGACTTTTACGGGAAGCTAACAAGTCACATACAAGTGCTAGAGACTATGGGCAAGGTTAAAGAAATTGGTGGGTTTGTGCGTGCGACACTTGATAAACTACCCGACATTAGAGCAGATTTAGTTCGACTAGATGACAACTGGCAAGAGTGGGGATTTCCGGAATTAATCGAATCTCTAAGGAAGTGGTGTGACCGTAACCCTATTCTTAGTGAAGACCAGAAGCCTGACCCACCAAACCGCATCCCAACTAACCGCATCCCACCAAACCGCATTACACCCGCCAAGGGAAATTCCCACCTACCAAACCAGAGATGAGGGTGCAAAGATGTGGCGTCCCTGTGTCTACTGCAATGAGGAGGACCACAAGTCTACAGAGTGTAAGAAAGTCCCTGAATGGAACCAACGCAGGAAGTTCTTGAGTGACTAGAAGTTGTGCTTTAACTGCACAGGAGCAAGACACCGAGCGCAAGAGTGCCTGAGCAAGCATACTTGTCAACACTGTGGCGGAAGACATCACACGTCTATTTGTGACAGGCTGCCTGGTAACAATCAGATGATGTTGGCAACGGGTGAGGGATCTGTTATCTATCCAGTGGTGGTGGTGGTTGTTGACGGGATCAAATGCAGAGCATTACTGGACACTGGTGCTGGTAGTTCTTATGCGTCGGCAGCCTTGATTGAACGGCTTAACAAGCGACCAACACATATCGAGTGTAAACACATCGAGATGATGCTGTGCTCGACAATTCAGAAGGTCCAAGGCTACACAGTAAAGGTTACCAGTGTTGACGGGAAGTTTGAGATGACAACAAAGATTACCAAGGTCGACAAGGGTGTCTTACTTACAGTTCCAAATCCGAACTATGAAGATCTGATCAACAAGTATCGTCACCTGCAGGGGGTAGTCATAGATGACAACGATAAGAAAAGTGAGTTACCCATTCATGTAATACTTGGTGCAAGCGAGTACTCGAGGATCAAAACTGAGACGAAACCTAGAATTGGTCAACCATCTGAGCCGATTGCCGAGCTCACTAAGCTGGGGTGGACGTTGATGTCCTCAGGTAGAGAAGCTACTCTCTCCAATGTGTATTTGACAAAAACATCAGCCATGGATTATGAACAACTTTGCAGTTTAGATGTCTTAGGACTCGAAGATAGACCTGAAGCAGATCAGCAGAACGTGTTCAACGAATTCATCGAGCAGCTGCACCAAAGCGAAGAAGGTTGGTACGAATCAGGGTTGCTGTGGAAGCCGGGTCATGGCCACCTACCCTCCAACGAACGTGGAAGCATCAGGAGACTAGAAAGTCTAGTGAGGAAGTTACAGAGAGAGCCTGGGATGATAGAGAAGTATGACGAGATCATCCAGGAGCGGTTGTCTGAAGGGATAGTCGAAAGAGTCGTAGACGAGCCAAGTCAGAGAGCTTTTTGCATCCCACATAAACCTGTAAAAAAGGAAACAGCTGCGACTACCAAACTCAGAATTGTGTTCGACGCTTCAGCTAAGCCAAGTGAAGATAGTCCGTCGCTGAATGATTGTTTAGAGACCGGACCCCCATTGCAGAACCTGCTGTGGAATGTACTTGTGCGTAATCGCCTAAAGCCAATCGCTTTAACAGCCGACATCAAACAAGCCTTCTTACAAGTTCGCATAAGACCTGAAGACAGAGATGTGCTACGTTTTCACTGGATCAAGAACAGAGACCCATCTATTATTGAAGTCTTGAGATTTACACGAGCACTATTCGGTTTGGTTCAGTCCCCTTTCTTACTGGCAGGAACATTGAAGTTGCACTTAGAAAACCTAAGGGAGAAGTACCCAGTAGAGGTGGAAGAGATTTTGAGAAGTCTATATGTTGACGACATCATCACGGGTGGCAACACGAGAGATGAAGTTCAGGATCTGAAAAAGACAATCATATCAGTGTTTGAGGAGGCTAAGTTTACCATGCACAAGTGGAACTCCAATGAACCTCAGCTAGAGTGTGAGAACGTTCCTCCTGTGGATGAGCAGCAGAGCTACGCGAAACAACAGTTAGGAGTTGTGGAAGGTGAATCCAAAATGTTAGGACTCCCTTGGAACAAGAAGGAGGATACGATTGCGGTGGCCTTTCCTGGAGAGCCTGTAGATATCACAAAGAGAGGGATACTACGTTTCTTAGCCGCAGTGTATGACCCGCTCGGTATAGCATCACCCACAATGCTCGTGGGAAAGCTTCTGTATCTACCATGGGATGAGAAGGTGTCAGACCGAATTGGACAACAGTGGCTAAAGTTTGTGAGAAACCTACCCAACAAGGTGGAAGTACCGCGGAGCTTGCCAAGGTTCAAAGAGCCAATCGAAGGAGTCCAGTTACATGCATTCGGTGACACAAGTGGATCTGGTACATCAGCGGTTGTCTATGCAGTGATTACTCAAGTCTCTGGGGTGAGCAAGGGATTGATTGCAGCAAAGTCAAGATTGGCAAAGAAGAACCTTACAATACCAAGGTTGGAACTTGTGGCGGCCCACATGGCCGCTAATCTTGTGGAGAACGTGAGAGCTGCACTTGAAGGATACCCAATTACGTCAGTCCATGGGTGGACTGACAGTACAGTTACACTTCACTGGATTAAAGGGGGAGGTACCTACAGACAGTTCGTGGCCAACAGAGTCCGCAAGATCAACGCCAAGGACTTCATTGAGTGGAGGCATGTTGACACCGATCACAATCCAGCCGACATAGGGAGCAGAGGCTGTAAGGCAGGCCAACTGTCCAGCGTGTGGTTTCCGGGACCAGAATGGCTGTCCAATCCTGAAGAGTGGCCGGGAGATATAGTGACTGAACCTACTAAAGAAACGGAAGCGGAAGCCAAGCTTACTAGCGAAGTTGTTTGCAGCTGGAGTGGAAACAAGGGATGACTTTGATGAAGTGCTGGAAAAGCATACCTTCTGGCGAACGGTTAGAATCAGTGCATGGGTCATGCGATACCTTCAGAACTGCAGGAGCAAGGAATCAAATCGAATTAGTGGACCTTTGACGACAGAAACGGAGAAACAAGTCAAATGGTGGATAAAGCGTGAGCAAGGGAGATACAGCGTGACTAAGACATTTATGGAAGATCAACAAAGGCTCAACCTTCAGAAGAATGGCGAAGAGATCTATGAGTGCAGGGGAAGAATTCAAGGCCATTACCCTCTGTATTTGCCACCCAAGGTAGTTCTATCAGAAAAAATGGTGCAAGACGCCCACATCTTGACACTGCACGGGGGAGTCGGCCTTACGATGGCGCACATCAGACGAGAGTACTGGATTCCCCGTCTCCGGCAACTGACGAAGAATGTAATCAACCACTGTTACGGGTGTAAGAAGGTCCACGTCACAAAGTTCCATAATCCACCACCTGGTAACCTGCCATTGGATCGTACAGAAGGATCATTTCCTTTCCAAGCAGTCGGGGTGGATTACCGCCACTGGGCCTTTAGCTTACAAGAGTTCTAAGAAGAAAGAAGGCAAGGCCTACATACTACTATTTGCGTGCAGTTTGACAAGAGCAGTCCATTTAGAGTTACTAACTGACCAAACCACCGTGAGTTTCATTAAGTGTTTGAAACGGTTTATTGCGAGACGAGGTAGACCTAACAAGATCTATTCTGATAATGGGAAAAGTTTTGTATCTGCATCCAAGTGGCTCAAGAGGATTATGAAAGATGAGAAGACACAAGACTATCTAGCGCATCACAACATTCTTTGGCAGTTCAATCTCGCCAGGGCCCCGTGGTGGGGCGGTCAATTTGAACGCTTAGTTGGAGTTGTGAAACGGGCATTCGACAAGGCTATAGGACGGGCGAACCTGACAATCGGCGAGCTTGAAGAAGTGATCCTTGATGTGGAGGTGGCCGTCAATAATCGGCCATTGTCATATGTGGAGGATGATATTGAGTTTCCGCTGCTCACTCCTAACACCATGTTGTATGGACAGTCCAACCTTCTACCAGAGGAAGATGTAGATTCAGTAGAAGATGTGGACCTACGGAAGAGAGCTAGATACCTCCGTCGCTGCAAGGACATTTTGTGGTCACGGTGGACCACAGAATACATAAGGAGTCTGAGGGAAAGACATAATCTGAAACACAAGTCTAAAGAGTTGAATATGAACGTTGGAGATGTGGTGCTGATCCTGAGTGAGGAGCGTAACCGTGCAAAGTGGAACATTGGAATCATCGTGAAACTTATCAAGGGACGAGATGGAGTCGTCCGAGCAGCGAGGCTGAGAGCAGGAAAGTCGTACTTAGAGCGGGCGATCCAACATCTATGTCCAATGGAGTTGTCTTGCGACGTGCGAGAAACACAGTTGAGCCAACTGGTACAGCTTAATCCTCGAGCCAGAGAGTTCATTCCAAGGCGAGCAGCCATAGCTGCTGCTGAACGGATCAGAAAGATCGCAGAGCAAGAAGACGAATAAACTGATCCAGTGACTAGTGAAAACATGAACTGTCGGAACTGTTAACTTGTTATTTAAGCGTTACTGTTTTATGACTGTTTCTAAAAGAAGAGTGAAGCAGTGTGATTATATTTGCTTCATTTGCATGTATCAAATAGGGGGAGAGTGTCGGACCGTAATGTTACTATCAAGTTGCGTGACATGAGAGTGTGTGACGTCAGTAAAACCGGTTTAGACCGGTAACAACCAGACTAAAAAGCACGAGGTCGAGAGAGTGTTGGGAGAGACGCGAATCGAAGCAGAAAAAGTCGAAGCGAGAGAACTTTTGTAACTATCATCAGTGTGAGAATAAATTTTGTCAAGAATCATCGCGACACTAGTAACTGTGTTGACGTTGAACAGTGAGTTAAGACCGAATGTGTCCTATGTTTAGCACACAGGGTACACTGAATATGGAGCTTTATTAATTATGAACTCAGTGATGCCGTTGTGAGCCCCGCTGGTTCTGTCTATTATTATAATTATATATACTGCTGTATATACACGGGCGGCTCTAGTTCCTTGCTATTTCGGACCTTTTTTAGGGCAGTGTTATGCGGTCAGATTGGTCAAAACGACGAAACGTTCTGAATTGTCACTAAAAACATTGCTTTTTGACAGACGATACCTGCAGGAATTAATGGCGATGTGAATATTAATTTATTACACGCCAGTTCTCATTTTTCTTGACTAATGGCCTTGATAAGTTTCCATATTTTGTTCGTTTTTAAGCAATACATGTTTTTAATACTGGATAGAAGTTTTTTTTGTTAAAATGATCTTCATAGGATTGGTTGCGCGCGGTTAGTTTGCTTCAATCCATTAGCTTGAAATATTTTATACAATGTGTATTATTGAGCCTGATGTTCTATTTGGGCTCGGCGATAGCGTGAAAATATAACGTTATCTGCTACCACCATGCTAATAATGCAGCTCCTTTGTTCGATATAAAAAACCTCACAAAACCCACGATTCCGTTAATCGCTCGGCGGAAGGACTAACGTTTCAATCATCAACTTTTGAATCACTTCGGTGGACAATTTACGTTTTCAACTCCGCTGATGGCAACTTTCCCATCGACGCAGCCTCACAGTTTCTAATTAACCCCTCACTCCCAATAATGCTTGTTCTCGTTTCTTGCCCAGCTTGTTGATAAAGTGGATGTGTTGGGTGTGAATTGCTCTCTTGTCCGATCTGTTGACACGATATTTTTGTCAGTTATCTTCAGTCATGTCTTTTTTTGAAGTAAATGGTTGGGGAAGCAAACTTTACAAAAATAAAAAAAAATACGGGAACTAATTGTGCCATTAATAAAAGAATCGCAATCTTGAATGACTTCATGCCATACGCCAGTTAATTCTTTAAATTGTTTCTTTTTCATTTAGATAAGGAGAAATATCACTAACTCCCCTCAGTTATGTCTATGTCAGCTGATATTGCCATAACAACAGTGACGTCAGTATTCATTATAGCGTGCATTGTGGGAAACTGTTTTGTTTGTGCTGTCGTGCTGAGAAATCGAGATATGAGGTACACATATAGTGTTTCTAGTTAGCTAAGTTTCTAAGTAGCCGAATATTTTGTACCGACTCAGGATTGTGGAGGAGCGGCTGAAGGTTGGTAGTTCGAGCCCTGCTTTCTCCATGCCATCGTGTTGTTTTCCTAGAAATATATATAAATGGAAGGGTCTCAATGGGGTGGTGGCTTTTACGGTTAAAATTTTAGCTCTTTTTACGGCAAACGGTTAATTACTTCCCGTTACGGTGAACAGAAATCTTAAAAATTACTTTCCATTGTTTTAAAAGGTTTATAATAACTTCTACTATTTCAAAAAGTTCAAAATTAATTCCCATTGTTGTAAAACAGATTTAAGCCCTTAGGACCATTCTAGGCAAGACACAAACTCACATAACAACATAACAGTCTTAACAAGAGATAGCAAACTCAAGTAGTTTAAGGCCTGGGTCAAGGGCTTTGACCAGGAAAAAACGGTTTATTCGTAATAACTTTTACAAACGGAATGGAACTGAATCGAAATTTGGCACATAGAAAGATATTATCGTCCTTAACATTTTTAAGTATAATATGCTTTGGCATAGGTCACGTGACATGTCACGTGGCCATTTTTCTTAAAATAGCAAATATTTGACGAATTGGTAACGGGTTTAAGAGAAAACATCAAATAAAAATGCTTTTCTGATGCAGATTAAATATCTCCAGCCCTTCACGTTTGGAATGAGTGTCCATTAATCTCTAAAAAAAATTATGAGGACAAAGATCATTTTTCAGTCCAAAATTCAACCTATAATTATTTATAACTGTAATTTAAAGACATGAGGACAATCATTCCAAACGTAGAAGGTTAAATATGTTAAACCTCCATCGGAAAAGCTTATTTATTTAACCGCACAAATACAATTCGCTACCAAATCGCCGATTTACGTAATTTTGAAATTTTGATCACGTGACATGTCACGTGACCAAACTTTTGCGTTAAGGCAAAAGAAAACATCAAGATTAACATTCAGGGAAAATTTCATTTTGATCTAGGTTTTCACGGTGAAGATATTAAGTGTCAACCATATTTTCCGAACACACTTTAAACCCAGGCCTTAAACTGCTTGAGAATGACAACTCGTGGCTAAAAATTTTTTTATGGTTAACATTTTTTCACCTTACGGTTAAAATTTTTCATTTTTACGCCTTACGACTAAATTTTAGAGCCTTTTTACGGCTAACGGTTAACCCCATTAAGACTCTCAAATGGGTATCCCTGAATTAGGGTGTAACCTTGCGAGATAAGAGACAGCAGAGAAGGATTAAATCGACTATAGTACTACGCATCAGATTGAGGTGCGATAAAACTAATTTCATTTTACTGTTTTAGGGTGATACTGAAAAACAGAGAACAGAGTAATTATAATACTTTTGATTTTACTTCTCAAGAAATTAAACTTAACAAGCAACTTTCACGATGAATACCATTTACAGACAGGCGAGCTTGTGTCGTCGAATTTAAAATACGTGCGCAAAATGGCAATTAGAAAAAATGATCATTTACAATATTCGTTTTGCTTTGCTAGTACGTCAGCTATGTTATAAAATGAATCGAATTTTCTCATATATAATAAGTTTTAATATAATGATTTATCCGCAGAATTCCCATAAATTATCTACTTGTGAACCTAGCAGTAGCGGACATCATGTACTCAACATTTATGATACCACCGATTATTTTGAGACACAATGTTAGCCACCCAGAGGGAGTGACTGGAAGAGTATTGTGTGCACTGCTAACAAAGGGAAATTTAGCTCGGATTGGAGCCTATGCTTCTGTCTTTACTCTGATTGCCATCGCCATTGAACGATACTTTGCCGTTCTATATCCCTATGGAAACAAAGGAAAACTGACCATGCGCAAGCTGAAGGTATGTTACTTTGGTAAAAAACATGGCAAATAACTCTCTAACATGACGTCCAATAAATTTGTCGTTAATTGTAAATTAGACCAGTCATCGTACAACCCTACTTTTTACGATCGCGAAGCAAGGACCATACCAACTTTGACAAGGCGATCGAGCGCAACTACTGTGTGACTCGCCTAACAGCATAGCAGCCAAAACCTAGAAGTGTGACAACGTTTTTAGCAAAAACAACCACAAAACGAAACAGCGAAATAGCTTAGACGAAATGTGAAATATTTTGTTTATTAGGACAACTCTGCATTGCAAACTGTAGCACTTTCAACTTTCTTAGTCTCTGTTACATACACACCCACATACATACACACATCACACTTTAACTCTCACGTCAGCCAGTGTTTAGGCTTTTTTAACACGTCTTTCAACTAACTGAGGTTTTAGCGTCAGAGTTTTATTCGCGTGAAGTATGTTTTACTCACTTTCATGAAATTACACATATTTTTTTAGGTGATTATTCCTGGTTGTTGGATAGTCGGACTGATTCTCAAATTCCCGTCATTCCTGAATATAAATTTCGACAAGAAGCGGAACTCCTGCTTTATTACTGAGAAGTGGACCAACCAGGCTGGTTCCATTGCGCGTGATGTCTGCTCATACCTTTCGTGCATCCTTCTGGTTGTGTTATACTCCAGGATCGTCTACACCTTGTGGTTCAAGCGTAATGATGATAACATACTCACTCATCAACAACAGGTATGAGTTTTGCCGAAAATCCGCAGTTTTGGCTGCACGCCCCTGGCTGTCGGGAGCGGTGAGAGAGGGATTTATTTTCAGTCTATTTTCCACATACGTGAATTTGAAACAACAGACAAAATGCAAACCACATTCTATTCTCTTTGAATGTATACCAAACTTCAAAATCATGTAGAAACCAACCGAAATGTATTATCAAAACCATTGCTGATTGTAGATAACTGATCACGACCAGATAAATTTTGAGCATGTATCGCCTAAATTTCCCGTTTTGTGTTGGGCGGTTTTTCTAATCGAAATCATGGCGGAATGATGCGACACAGAGGATTTTGATTGGCTCTTATAACCAACCGGATGAAGAACAAAGGAATAAAAAGCTCTACACTGTTTCTAACTGGCTGCTGATGTGATTGTCGAATTGTCCCGATAAATCTAAATTAACGTGTTCATGTATCAAAGATCACAGTAGGGTGTAGAAGCTAATCTGTTTCCCGGAGGTAGGGGCATTTGATCGCCTTGTATGAGCCTGGGATGGATCATTTGAACCGGATGTTAATTTGGCCTGGAGGAGTGGAATTTTAACGAACCAAATTTCAAAAGTGCAAATGCCTGGAGGTTGCCGGGGCATTTATCACTTATTGCGAAACGCAACCGAACCCGTCGTGGTAATTAAAGTGCGCTATATTACTTACAAATGCTTAATATTTACTGTAAAATGTTTATGTACACAGGGTGTGTTGAAGATGCGAAAGAGAGTTACCTTGATGGTTATGACCGTCAGTGCCATTTTTGTAACATCTTATGGAACAGACGCAACACTCCACATCTTAGAACAACACGTTGGCTCAATCAAACTTGGTGCTTATGCCATTCCCATTGCCCACACAATGATCATGTTCAATTTCGCTGTCAATCCTTATGCATACGCTCTGATAAACCAACGATTTAGAGAGAAGATGAAGAGAATGATATGCTGCAATTCAACTTCCTCTGCAACAATGGTTGCACCGGCGAGAGAACAACAAGACATCGAGATGAGGAACAACATTGGCACCCAGTAGAGCAACATAGCAGGACCACCTTCCACAGAGTGATGCGCTGGAGACGAACGCCCCCTCGGATTTTCTTTTTTTTTTTTTTCAGTTGTATTTTAAAATTTGTTTCATATAATTAATATCCATCTAGCACTGGATGAATTCAGTTGTCAACTATAGTAGCCTGGCCTGCTGCGCGGAGTCGTCCTTCCCTGGTAGTTTCCGTCTCATGTTTGTGGTTTTTCTATACATCTTATTCATAAATGGCGGCCGATTTATTATTCTTTTGTATTTATTTTAATTAACCTCACTAGCCTCATTTTAGAGTATAAGTTCTTTTGAATTTTGCACATGCTAACGAGGCTAGTGAGGCTAATTAAAATAAATACAAAAGAATAATAAATCGGCCGCCATTTATGAATAAGGTGTATTGCAAATTATTAAACACCTTGACTATATGAAATGGAATGAAAAGAAATCACTCCAAGTACCAAGTCATAGTATTGGGAAATACGCAGTGCAAGCCCGAATTCTATTATGAGAATATAACCATTCCTAGCACCACAGAGTTTGAACTGCTTGGGTTTGCTATTGACGACAAAACTGAATTTCGATAAACATGTCGCAAAACTTTGCTGAAAGGTATCTTTAACTTTAACTTTAATTAACATAATTGCCTTTAGCAAGCTAATCCGGCAATGGACGGTCCGAACAGTTCACAGTCTTAAAACGCATAAGAAATTTAATTCCCCTCGAAATTAGAAAGAATATATAATACCTGCTTTATTACCCTACATTTCAACTACCTCGTTGAAACGTTGCGTACAATTTTAAGCAAATTTGATAGCTGACCTGTTTTTATATCGGACTGATTCTAATTTTAAAACGGTTTTCAATTAAGTGTCGAAAGTAAGTTTGCGATTGCTTTGGTTTTGCATTGCTACGCTTTGTGGTTGGCTAAAAATTCTCGCACCAGTTTATCAACCAATCAGAAGTAAACCAGAAGCACGCGACTTACACGCTTGCGTTTTCCCGCGCTTGGCAGCCGCTTCATATATTTGCCTCGTGTTCTGATTGGTTCATTCATTGGATTGTCTGTATCTGTTGTGATTGGCCAGAATGATTACTTTGGTTTTGGTTTTACGATACTGTTAGTCTTTTACTGACCATTCATAAACAGACTAATGATACAAGATATATTTTCAGCTTAGTTCTTTTAGATTCTTAACTGTACATTATATTTATTGTTTTTTTTTTTATTTTGTTGTGGCAATACCTGTAAACTTAAGGTGGCTCATAGCTAAGTGTATTTGCTCACATTAAATAAACTTGTATTGCATTGTATTGTATTGTATACTGCGTTAACGTTGAAAAAAATACTTTTCTCCCGTTCCCCACATCCTTGGTAATCCCACTCCCCGTCCTCTTTTTTTTTCTGCCTCCTACAGACTTTCCGCTCACTTTTCCCCTCCTCCCCCCTCATGAAAAACATCACGTTTCAGGAATTTGTTTAGTCTGTAGACCAAAACTGAAAAGTAAAACAACAAATATATATATTTTTTATTTTTTCATTTATGGTCTACAGATGAAACTTATAAAAATTATTTAGCAGTCTATATATAACCCCGGGGGGACTCCCATATAAAAATGACGGGGGTGCTCGTCGGAAATTTTCAATAAACACCCTAAAAGGTACCAGAATGTCGTTTGATTGACGTGGCTCAAATGAATTTTAACCCCCATTAAAGAGGTACCAATTCCAAAACAACACATGTCATATTCTGTCACATTTTTTCGGCTCAATACCCTAAAAGGTTACCGCGATAATTCTAGCAGTGGCGATTTTAGATTTTAGTACCCTAAGCGGTACCAATCTACAAATTTTGACCCCTAAAAGGTACGACGAGTACTCCCGTCATTCTTATATGCGAATCCCCTCCCCCCACACCCCCCCCCCCCCCCCCTCCCACCCCCGGCTTATTACAAACAAGTAACTGTATTTGCAAAGACCACCGTAACGAAATAGAAGTACCGGTTCCTGTAGTAAAGGATCAAATCAGCTATACAACAATTAAACGATTTGATAAAAAAGCAAGGCTGATAAACGGTACGGAAACGACTATATTTGTAAAATATCCAATATTTCGAAAGGCACAGCCTTTCTTCTTCAGGGTCTTACAGATAATGACTCGTAAGGCAAAAAACGTTACAAGTTGAAATTTGAAAGGGGATGGGGAATTAAATATGATACTATGACAGCACAAACTGAAGTGACAAAGTAAATGTAAATAACCGTAAATAATGAAGCAATAGAAAATAAGAAAAACATGCAACACGACAGCACAGTCAGGGGCGTTCCTGGCCAGTTTTTACCAGTAAGCCAGGGGGGCACAAGTTGAAAAAAAAAAGGTTAACATAGCATAACATACGGAAAGACATCGCTTGTCATTTTGTAGCTGATAAATTTAAAAACAAAAATTGTACGCCAGTGCTTACTTGGCCTACAGGCAGGTACGCCCCTGACAGTAAATATAAGCAATGGAAAAAGAAAAGATGTCATGTTTCATCTCTTCTTCAGCTTCTTGGCCCTAAAGATTCAAGGGTCTGACCTCTCTCAATAAGATATGCTCTCTTGCTTTTCGTACACCGTTGCGATTAGTTTTAACGAGTTCAAGAGGAATTAATTGCATATAAGAAGTGGTATGGTCGTTAGAAAGAAAATGTTCTGAGACTGACTCTTGAACTCGTTAAAACTAATCGTGACGGTGTACGAAAACTGCAAGCATGAGAAGCATATCTTATTGAGAGAGGTCAGATCCTTGAACCTTTAGGTTAAATAGAAGAGATGAAACATGACCTCTTTTCTTTTTCCATTACTTCGCTTCGTCGACAAAGTTGCCAGTTATCATGCAATTTAAATCGAAAATTCGTCAGTTTATTCTCACCAGTTTTATTTTGATAGCTGGCATGAAGGAATGTTGCAAACTATGTCAAGTGACTCGGTATGGCTAAAACTCCTCAAAATACCATGAAAACTTTGGCCTATTATTCTAACCGACTTAAAAAAAAATGAATCTACTTGTAAATACAAGATAAAAAGTGTTCCCGTTTAGGTTTAAACAATATTTCGCTCAATTTACCCATTACGGATCACGTGAACTAATTTGCATACCTAATTTACGTTTTTAAAAATGTATAAAAGTGCATACTTATTAGTCTCTCAAAATTTCATGTTATCAGTGACAAAAGCCTTAGAACATAGACCACCCCCTCTATTTTGGGTAACTAAAATAAATTAAGGCCCATGTCTAATGATTGGTTATACGGCTGGCAAAACCGCGAGAGAGCAAAATGAAGTGAATCCTGTGTTGATTGGCTACCCGAGCAGGCAAGATGGGCCTGTCACTTAACAAGATATCTTTCAACAAAAACAATCACAACAACAAAATGCATGACTGCTCTAAAATTAACATGTCAGTTTTTCAATATAAAACCGCGAGCATACTATTTTAGGTTTTCAAGCAAGAAGTTAAAGCAAGGAGAAGAGAAATGCAATTACTAACAAAGAAATCTGACTCCAACAAGCTTACACTGACTCGCAATACCCACTTGCGACTTCAAACATAAACAAACTCCACAGCATTGCGGAAGGGGGAAAGTCACACCAGATAGCCCAAATGGCACTTCGATTCTTCCACAGTTTTGCTCTGAATAGGCCTATTTCAATGTATTAAGGTTACAGTGTACCTTCGGGGGTGTCTCCAGTATAACAGCTCTAGCGTCTTAAGATTACACTTAATATACCTAAACCCAGATATCAAATTAAAGCTTATAGAGCTGGCTATCTAAATATGGAAACTATTTGGTAATAAAATGAATTGTCGAATTTTTTACTACGTCTAAATTCGAACGTCCGAATCAGCTTTAAAACGCTATAACTCAAAGCGATTATTATATTTTGCTAATTTGATTTGTTCTCGGGTTTCCGGACACGAAGCGCTAAAAAAACGTGTCGGCGATTTTCCATATTCAATTGCAGTGAAAAGTTACAGAACATTTTCGAAAAGGGGAGAAAAAAAATTGGAATAATCGCACGGAAATGCCTCTTGACGAAAAAGTTTTCGGAATTAAGAAATTCGCCGACACGTTTTGGTTGATTATATGTTAGCCTAGCTTCTGTCCAAATTTAAGGAAAATCGAACAAATTCCCTTTGAGTTGTAGCTCTTTAAAGTGTCCCCAACAAGCGAAAAATTAACTTTGAGAAAACGGCGCTTCAAAAAACATATCGCTTAATAAACAAACTCCGCCCACAAAAGTTATACCGTCATTTCTCCGTCAATTTTCACTATTTTTCAATACTTTTTTTTTGGATGAATGTTCATTCTGTAAACTTTATTTTAACGCCAAAAAAAAAAATTTTCAATAAATTTTCGATCTGAAGGTACACTGTAACCTTAAAACTCTTGCTTGGCTCCAAGGCTCAGGGGAATAAAAGAGAAGAAATCACCTTTTGTTTTGTCCCCGAAGCCTCGGAGTCAAGTTTGAATTTTAATATATTGAAAATGGTATACTTGATTATCAAACTTTCGGAAGGCCGCGACAAATTGTCGCTTTTTTAGACCAATTAAATTTTGTAATAGCGGCCCTATGCCCCACTGGGGGCCACAAGGACTGAAGAAGAAGAAATTTTGTAATAAGTGGACCATAAAACATCAAACGGCGACTACAAAAGTTAAGTAACTGGAACAATACAAAAATATTTATAACATAAATAAAAAATAAAGTAAAATACCCGTTAACGTAACACTTGAATACGTACGTCTAACGGCTAAATTAAACATTTGAGTCATTTGGAATATATGGACAGATATCACCTGCGAGATGGTAATAACAGCTTCTGACCACCTTTATATTCATAACTAACTCTTGTGCTAGTATAAGCCTTCATTTCAGTTTTGGCGAAACCTCACGGAATTGAAGGACGGACTATCACCGTATATCTCTCAGGTACCTATTAAGCTGTAACAATTTAAACTATTCTTGTAATTCCAAAGTCCGGGACAAACGGTAACAAGAGCTGACGAGCGGTTCAAACTTCCGCTCTCGTTTGGCCTCAAACTCTCATACACTCGACTCTTGCCAACTCACATACTTAATTAGAGCAAGCACAGAACAAGTAGTTTGGGGATAAAGTGTAGGATTACAAGGATGGAAGTGGATTACAGTTGCATTTTAGTGAAACTTTAAGTTGTTTAGCTATTATTATGTTGATTGCGTTCGACAATGCAATGGAAAACGCTTCGTACCCTGAGGCAGGAAAAATCCAGCTGTTTTCATGAGGCAGGCGAGCGGGCGGCGGGCTGCCTGTTGGAGGCTCGTGGAAAATGGAAAATTTCTTTTATATAGTCGCGCCGGGAATCTCTACGCTTGGTAATTTTACACACTGTTTTGAAAAGTTCAATAAAAGAATAGGTTTTAGGTTTCCTCTTTAAAAGCGGTCGTCATACTTTGCCCAGTAAACTATATTGGGTCAAACTGAGGCCCCGTCCACAAGTATCCGTTTTCGTTTGAAAACGCAAAAGTTTTTTTTCCGTTTTTGCTTCCCGTCCACACGTATCCGATGAAAACGGTCACCGAAAACGGAAACTTTTGAAAACGCTTTTGAAAGTGGAAACTTTTGAAAACGGTGTTTTCGCGTTCTCGTGTGGACACCCGAAAACGGAACTTTCGAAAACGATGACATCAAGAGGTCGAATTCAGTCCACTGCGCATGCGATAAAAGCGATGAAAAACCACAAACAACTCGAAGGCTCGGCTAAAATCAGTGGCGCGCATGCTCTTTAGAGGCATTTGAAGCGTTTTCAGTGTTTTGCGTATACGTGTGGACAGGCCAAAACGATTCGAAAACGCTACGTGTGGACGGAGAGATTTTGAAAAACGGAAAGAAACTTTTGCGTTTTCGAACGAAAACGGATACGTGTGGACGGGGCCTGAGTAAATGAAATGACTATGCATTATGGAAATGTGTTAAAAATAATTTTTTTGGAGCTTACAACAATCCAAACGGCCAGACGCCTAACTTTGCGCGTGGCCAGAATCGCATAAATTCACGAGGATAGCTGCTCAAAAACCACGAAACGCAACAATAAAATATTAATATTCCTACCTTAAGTGTCCCTCCTCCTCCTCTTCCTCCTTGTTTCTTTTCTTTCTTTCTTTCTTTTTTTTTTTTTTGTTTTGCTGCTTTTTTTTTCAGACTAAATTTAGTTTTAATGTAAATGTTCTTATAAGTAGTTATAGTATTAAATTTACAGTGAGAACTCTTATTCTTCGGCCATTTCAACTTTAAGGGCTCGACGGATTTCTCGCGCGTTGCTAAGGAAGTGAAAAATCATTTCCGGTGAATGACGCAGGTACTTCGGCAGCGATCGTCGATCGTAACGATCGCTGCGATCGTTGCGACTGTTGCGATTATATGGAAACCCAGCTAAAGTCATAAACACAGAAAGAAACACCCATTTGAACTGTTTAATGCCAAAATCAAGCTATAACTATTGGGTGCTGTTCAAGAAGAATGTGATGAATATTATGGAGATAAGGGTGTCTTCGATCTAAATTGCATGACCCATTTACTCCTAGAATTTTAAACTTTCAAACTTCTTGATTTCTCTTTTTCCTATTACTGAAGAATTTTAAAAACAAAAATATGATATTTGTCTTAAGATGATGTTACACGGGACGATTCGGAACGACAGGTAAGTTTCACGGAACAACTTGAGTAAAATTCGTGTTTTTGCGTTGCAAGTTTTTGAAACTGATTCAGAAACTTCGCAACGCAAAAATTGCGTAGAAAATCGTCCGCGCATCCATGTTGCGCTAAAAATCGTCGTTGGGCATCGTCCCGTGTAACATCACCTTTAGGTATTAAATGTTAACTTATTCAGCTCGAACAAGGCCTTTATTTTGTCATTCAAATTGGAGTGTCATGATCATCTGCACCAAACTTGACAAGAAAACTTATTTAACTTGAGATCTGGCAAATGAAAGGTCACCAGTGATGCTAATATTCATTTGTGATTTAATAATAAAGGATGTTTGCGCAATAGGTTTTTAAAAAGGTGCCGACAAAAACAGAGGCACGCAAAATAATACTGTGAATATCAGCTCATCTTCTTCCACTGACCGAGGGAATTTTGGGTTCTGTCCTCGTGTACCGGTTCACAAGGGATTTCACATGGTATTCCCTTTGTTCAGTAGGGTATTATGACGTCACAATGACGTAATTCGTGATGAAATACGCGTCATAGTACAACATATGCTAAGTTGAAAAAACTACAATTTCGATTTTATGCAACTTTGTCCTTTTTCCGTTGCGACTACATTCATTGTTTTCGCGTTTAAATACCCCTAAAGTTTGACCATATATGGTCATTTGGCAGGAAATTTGAATTTCTTTAATTAGCTGTAACTTTACGTCTTTTTATCCGATTGAGATGGGGTTTTCACCAGAAATCATAGAATTCTATACTGAAAACTAATACAACATTTTTCACCCTTTTTTCCTGAATTTTTATTCTGATGCCAAATTTGGACATCATTTATGACGTCACAATAGCAGTCAAATGGGATGAAATAATCATCAATTGATAGGTAATTTATCCACCTACTTTCCTTCCAAGTTTTCGTTGCATTCGATGTATTCTACTTTTGTCTATAGCCTAAAACTCTCAGTTTCGAGAGTTGCGGGAGGAAAAGCCCTAGCAACCGACCACCGTGTATGCAAAATGGGACCAAAAAAGGTTCACAATGCCCTTATAATGATGATCTTCATAGGATTGGTTAGGTTTGTCAAAAGCAATAGACCTTTTTGTCCTAAAGATGATTTCTTTAGTCTGGATAAAGTTTGCTTCAATCCATTAGCTTGAAATATTTTATACAATGTGTATTATTGAGCCTGATGTTCTATTTGGGATCGGCGATAGCGTGAAAATATGTCAATAGCTCCTTTGTTCGATATATAAACCTCACAAAACCCACGGTTCCTTTAATCGCTCGACAGAAGGACTGACGTTTCAATCATCTGCTTTTGAATCACTTCGGTGGACAATTTACGTTTTCAACTCAGCTGGCGCCAACTTTTCCATCGACGCAGCACCACAGTTTCTAATTAACCCCTCACCCCCAATAATGCTTGGTGTCGTTTCTTGCCCAGCTTGTTGAAAAAGTGGATGTGTTGGGTGTGGATTGCTCTCTTGTCCGATCTGTTGACACGTTATTTTTGTCAGTTATCTTCCGTCATACCTTCATTGAAGTAAATGGTTGGGGAAGCAAACTTTGCAAAAAAAAAAAACATTTTACAGGAACTAATTGTTTCCATTAATATAAGAATCACAATAAATAAAAGAAAATTACTGCCCTGCAAAACTTCATGCCATACGTTAATTCTTTAAATTGTTTCTTTTTCATTTAGATAAGGAGAAATATCACTACCTCCCCTCAGTTATGTCTGTGTCAGCTGATATTGCCATAACAACAGTGACGTCAGTATTCATTATAGCGTGCATTGTGGGAAACTGTTTGGTTTGTGCTGTCGTGCTGAGAAATCGAGATATGAGGTACATATAGTAGGGTTAGTGTTTCTAGTTAGCTAAGTTTCTAAGTAGCCGAATATTTGTACCGACTCAGGATTGTGGGGGTGCGGCTGACGGTCGGTAATTCGAGCCCTGCTTGCTCGACCTCATCGTGTTGTTTCCCTAGAAATGTCTATAAATGGGAGGGTCTCAATGCGGTAGTGGCCTTTACGGCTAACGGTTAGAATTTTGGCTCCCTTTACGGCTAACGGTTAAGATACCCCGATTTTTGCTCACGGGTACGGGTAGCGCCATTTTGAATTCATTAAATGATCACGTCAGCGATACCTTCCCGTCAAAGTTACACGTTTTCCCGGTGTAGTCACTGCTCTACACGTGAGTTTTCTACGGGTAAAGATGGAAAAGCGGGTAAGTTTTTTGGCCTTTATACCTAATTTATTTGACAAAAAAAGTTTATAGGATATTACATAAACACTTTCTTTTCCACTTTGTAAAATCTCGGCGATAAAGAAACTTTTGGTATGAAAAAAAAGGCGGACGAAACTGTACGTTGTCAGATATGTTTTCCCGTTTTAACTTATGCGGGATTTTTCTCATTCAGATAAACTTTTTCATATCAATTTACGACATTTGAAGTACAGGATGAAGTCCTGAATCAACTTTAGATTGACAACTTTGTTTCTAGTATACTTTTAAGGACATTTAGTTCAATCAAATCTCGTAAGATACTGGTAAAATATGCGAATCTCACTTGAATTTGTTGGCGGCGCTTCTGTTTTGAGACGGCGCAAACCATAGTTAGTAGAGGGAAGGAAACGTTTTGTTTTTTTTTTTTGTTGTTGTTGTTGTTTTTTTTTAACACATGAACCGCTGAAGGTCAAAACGCATTGAAATACACTTTTCTATCTCTCATAGACCATGTTTAGGTGGCATCTGAAACACGATATAGACCTTGTCCCCGACGCGACTTTTTCACTACAGCGTACCCGTGTATCTTAAGTCGAAACCTTAACCTCCGTATCCGGGTACGGCTACCGGTGACTTTACCCGTACCCGTACCGGGAATCGGGGTATCTTAAGGTCTCTAATACATCCCGTCACGGTGAACAGAAATCTTAAAAATTACTTTCCATAGCTTTAAAAAGTTTATAATAACTTCTATTATTTTAAAAAGTTAAAAATTAATTCCCATTGTTGTAAAACACCTGGGCAAGATACAAACTCACATAACAACATAACAATCTTAACAAGAGATAGCAAATGACAACTCGTCGCTAGAAATTATTTTTATGGTTAACATTGTTTCACTTAACGGTTAAAACTTTCCATTTTTTCGCCTAACGACTAACTTTTAGGGCCTTTTTACGGCAAACGGTTAATCCCATTAAGACCCTCTAATGGGTACCCCTGAACTTGGATGTAATCCTGCGAGACAAGAGGCAATGGAGGCATCAGAGAAGGATTAAATCGACTAAAGTACTGTGCATCAGATTGGGGTGCGATAAAACTTATTTCATTTTACTGTTTTAGGATGATACTGAAAAACAGAGAACAGAGCAATTATAATACTTTTTATTTTACTTTTCAAGAAATTAAATTTAACAAGCAACTTTCACGATGAAGACCGAAAGAAAAGTTAATCAGCGACGACGACTTTTGCAGATATATATGTAATAAAATGTAACTCAAGTTCTCACCTTCCAAGTGACCATTATGTTCAATTCTTCGAGGCTGGTCAGTGCCATTCAGTGGTCTCCAATTTACAGACTGGCGAGCTTGTGTCGTCGAATTAAAAATCATTACAACGTGTGCAAAATGGCGATTAGAAAAAATAATCAGATACAAAGATAGGCTCGATAACCAGCCGCTGTTCGGGAGGACGCGAGAAAGCGGCGGAAATCGAGCCTAATACAAAGACTGAATATTTTTGCTTTGCTGTTACGACAGATATGTTATAAAAGGAATCGAATTTTTCATATATATTAGACGTTTGTTTTTAATTTTAAAATAAATAATTTATCCGCAGAATTCCCATAAATTATCTACTTGTGAACCTAGCAGTAGCGGACATCATGTACTCAACATTTATGATACCGCCGATTTTTTTGAGCCACAATGTTAGCCACCCAGAGGGAGTGACTGGAAGAGCATTGTGTACACTGCTAACAAAGGGAAACTTAGCTTGGATTGGAGCCTATGCTTCTGTCTTTACTCTGATTGCCATCGCCATTGAACGATACTTTGCCGTTCTATATCCCTATGGAAACAAAGGAAAACTGACCATGCGCAAACTGAAGGTATGTTACTTTGGTACAAAACATATGGCAAATAGCTCTCTAAGATGACGTGCAGATAATTTGTCGTTAATTGTTAAATTGCCAATTAGTAAACTTGCCTTCTAACAAACGCATTTAGACTGTTCTGTGATATTTTTGAAGTATCAATTGGTACAAGTGGCCAAATTTTATGTCGCACAATCGCCGAATTTAATTCTAACAAATTAAACGAGGTCTCTTCAGGAATTAAATTTACAGTTTTTTTAGGTAGGACGAAGAGAATGTTAAAATTCCTTTCTCTAGACTACTTTAGTAAGCCGTAAGGACTTCAAACTACAGAAAAATAGGGGAACTGGCCGGCAAATTACTTGACCAGTCATCGTACAACCCTAATTTTCACGAAGCAAGGACTATGCCAACTTTGACAAGACGATCGAGCGCAACAAGTGTGCGACTCACCTGACAGCATAGCAGCCAAAACCTGGAAGTGTGACAACGTTTTCAGTAAAAACAACCACAAACCGAAACAGTGAAATAGTTTAGACAAAATGTAAAATATTTTGTTTATTAGGACAACTCTTCATTGCAAACCGTATAGATAGCGCTTTCAACTTTCTTAGTCTCTCTTACATACTCACCCACATACACACACATCACACTTTAACTCTCACGTCAGTAACCTGAGGTCTTAGCGTCAGAGTTTTATTCGCGTGAAGTATGTTTTACTCACCTTCATGAAATTACACACATTTTGTAGGTGATTATTCCTGGTTCTTGGATAGTCGGACTGATTCTCCGATTCCCATTATTTCTAAATATAAATTTCAACAAGAAGCGGAACTCCTGCTTTATTACTGAGAAGTGGACCAGGCAGGCTGGTTCCATTCCGTTTTATGTCTACATTTTCCTTTCGTGCATCCTTCTGGTGGTGTTATACTCCAGGATCGTCTACACCTTGTGGTTCAAGCGTAATGATGATAATATACTCACCCATCAACAACAGGTATGAGTTTTGCCGAAAATCCTCATTTTTGGCTGCACGCCCCTGGCTGTCGGGAGCGGCGCGAAGCGGCTTTATTTTCAGGCTTCTTAACTTTACGCTTGCGTGAATTTGAAACAACAGACAAAATCCAAACCACATTCTGTTCTCTTTGAATGTATACCAAACTTCAAAATCATGTAGAAACCAACCAAAATGTATTATCAAAACCATTGTTGATTGTAGATAACTGATCACGAGGAGACAAATTTTGAGCATGTAAATTTCCCGTTTTGTGTTGATTGGCTCTTATAACCAACAGGATGAAGAACAAAGGAATAAAAAGCTCTACACTGTCTTTAACTGGCTGCTGATGTGATTGTTGAATTGTCCCGATAATGTTCATGTATCAAAGATCACAACGGGGCGTGTAGAAGCTACCTTATTATAGGAAATTAACGCTCCATGAAATTAAGGTACTGGAAATTAACGCGACTTAAATTGACGCGAATTTAATGGAAAACGACTTTCGAATAAAGAAAATTAACGCGAAAGAGGAGCCAGAATTTCATAATAAAGGAAATTAACGCGATTAAGACACAGTTGGTGGTGACAACTGAAACAAATTTATTTCAACACTGGATGCAAAGAAATTCAAATCTGGAGAAAACTGTCGAGAAAGACTATGTTGACGATTCAAAATCTATCTTGGCCGAAATCAAAGGAGAAGATATTGAAAACATCACTTATGACAGCGACAACGATGAAGATGAACTTGAAATATTGTAAACCTTCACTTTAGCTTTTGTGAAAGATTAAAATAAAGGGTAAACGGAAAGAAAGAAAGCTTGTAGTTATTGTTTTTTAGGTGTCAAGAATGTCTAGACAGATTCCAAAATTGGGGTTAAAATATTGGAAATTAAGAACGCGGAAATTAGCGCTGCTCTTAATTAACGTCGCGGAAATTAACGCTTAACAAAATTAACGCGAATTTTAATTCGCGTTAATTTCATGGAGCGTTAATTTCCTATAATAAGGTAATCTGTTTCCCGGAGGAAAGGGCATTTGATCGCGCCTAGTATGAGCCTGGGATGGGTCATTTGAACCGAATGTTAATTTGGCCTGGAGGAAGGGAATTTGAACGAACCAAATTTCAAAAGTTCAAATGCCCGGAGGTTGCCGGGGCATTTATTACTTATTACGAAACGCAACCGAGCGGCGTGGTAATTAAAGTGCGCTATTTTACCTACAAATGGTTAATATTTTTATGTACACAGGGTGTGTTGAAGGTGCGAAAGAGGGTTACCTTGATGGTTGTGACCGTCAGTGCCATTTTTGTAATATCTTATGGAACAGACGCGACACTCCACATCTTAGAAGAACACGTTGGCTCCATCAAACTTGGTGCTTATGTCATTCCCATTATCCATACAGTGATCACGTTCAACTCCGCTGTCAATCCTTATGCATACGCACTGATAAACCAACGATTTAGAGAGAAGATGAAGAGAATGATATGCTGCAATTCAACTTCCCCTGCAACAAGGGTTGCACCGGCGAGAGAACAACAAGACATCGAGATGAGGAACAACATTGGCACCCAGTCGAGCAACATAGCAGGACCACCTTCCGCAGAGTGATGCGCTGGAGACGAACATCCCCTCCGATTTTCATTTTTTTTTTTTTTAGTTGTATTTTAAAATTTGTTTCATATAATTATATTAATTTAATATCCATCTAGGACTGGATGAATTCAGTTGTCAACTATAGTAGCCTGGCCTCCTACGTGGAGTCGTCCTTCCCTGGTAGCTTCCTTCTCATGTTTGTGGTTTTTCTATACATCTTATTCATAAATGGCGGCCGATTTATTATTCTTTTGTATTTATTTTAATTAGCCTCACTAGCCTCATTTTAGAGTATAAGTTCTTTTGAATTTTGCACATGCTAACGAGGCTAGTGAGGCTAATTAAAATAAATACAAAAGAATAATAAATCGGCCGCCATTTATGAATCAGGTGTATTGCAAATTATTAAACACCTTGACTATATGAAATGGAATGAAAAGAAATCACTCTAAGTACCAAGTCATAGTATTGGGAAATACGCATGCGCAGTCCAAGCCCGAATTCTGTTACGAGAATATAGCCATTCCTAGCACCACAGAGTTTGAACTGCTTGGGGTTGCTATTGACGACAAAACTGAATTTCGAGAAACATGTCGCAAAACTTTGCAGAAAGGTATCCGAACAGTTCACAGTCTTAAAACGCATAAGAAATTTAATTCCCCTCGAAATTAGAAAGAATATATAATACCTGCTTTATTGCTCCACATTTCAACTACTACGCTGAAACCTAGTAATTCTGCACTAAGACCTCATAGAGAATTAAACGAAAGAGCTCTACGCTTTGTATGTTAAAGGACAAAAATACTCCGTCGATACAAGGCACTGACTGACAAAAATGATGTGTAGAACCAGACGAGTGTAGAATCACCTTGAAAGAACATAGAGCAATGAAATTTGTTAGCACAATTTGTAAACTGCTAAATAACAATAATGCGCCACAATGCTGCAGCAAAATATCTTGACGTTGCCCAGGGTGTCCCACGGTCAATACTACCAGACATGGACTACAATCATGGTACTATCAAGCAGTAAACTGTGGAACAGTCTTGCGAACAAAGCGCGGGCAGCTTCCAGCTGCAAAGTGTTCTTCCACGCAATTTTATGCAAATTTGATAGCTGACCTGTTTTTATATCGGACTGATTCTAATTTTAGAACGGTTTTCAATTAAGTGTCGAAAGTAAGTTCGCGATTGCTTTGGTTTTGTATTGCTACGCTTTGTGATTGGCTAAAAATTCTCGCGCCACTTTATCAACCAATCAGAAGAAAAACCAAAACCAATTGTGACTTGCACGCTTGCGTTTTCCCGCGCTTGGCACCGGCGACATGTAATTGCTTCGAGCTCTGATTGGTTCATTGGATTGTCTGTGTCTGTTGTGATTGGCCAGAATGATTACTTTGGTTTTGGTTTTACGACAATTTTAGTCTTTTACTGACCATTCATAAACAGACTAATGATACAAGATATATTTTCAGCTTAGCTCTTTTAGATTCTTAACTGTACATTGTATTTATTGGTTTTTTTTATTTTGTTGTGGCAATACCTGTAAACTTAAGGTGGCTCATAGCTATGTGTATTAGTTCAGGTTAAATAAACTTGTATTGTTTGTATTGTATTGTATTGTATTGCATTGCATTGCATTGCATTGCATTGCATTGCATTGCATTGCATTGCATTGTATTGTATTTTATTGTATTGTATTGTATTGTATTGTATTGTATTGTATTGTATTGTATTGTATTGTATTGTATTGTATTGTATTGTATTGTATTGTATTGTATACTGCGTTAACGTTGAAAAAAATACTTTTCTCTCGCTCCCAACAGCCTTGGGAATCCCATTCCCCGTCCTCTTTTTTTTCTGCCTTCTACAGACTTTCCGCTTACTTTTCTCCTCCTCCCCCCTCATGAAAAACATCACGTTTCAGGAATTTGTTTAGTCTGTAGACCAAAACTGAAAAGTGAAACAATAAATATATATATTTTTTTATTTTTTCATTTATGAGACAGATAAAACTTATAAATATTATCTAACAGTCTATATATAACCCCGGCGGACTCCCATATAAAAATGACGGGGGTACTCGTCGGAAATTTTCAATAAACATCCTGAAAGGTAACAGAATGTCGTTTGATTGACGTGGCTCAAATGAATTTTAACCCCTATTAAAGAGGTACCAATTCCAAAACAACACATGTCATATTCTGTCATATTTTTTCGGTTCATACCCTAAAAGGCTACCGCGATAATTCTAACGGTGGACATTTTAGATTTTAGTACACTAAGAGGTACCAATCTACAAATTTTGACCCCTAAAAGGTATGACGAGCACTCCCGTCATTCTTATGTGGGAATTCCCCCCCCCCCCCCCCCGCCCCCCTCGGGCATAAAACGTACAAACAAGTATTAAACTGTTTTTGCAAAGACCACCGTAACGAAATAGAAGTACCGGTTCCTGTAGTAAAGGATCTAATCAGCTATGAAACAATTAAACGATTTGATAAAAAAGCAAGGCTAATAAACGTTACGGAAACGACTATATCTGTAAAATATCCAATATTTCGAAAGGCACAGCCTTTCTTCTTCAGGATCTTACAGATAATAACTCGTAAGGCAAAAAACGTTACAAGTTGAAATTTGAAAGGGGGCGGGGAATTAAATATGATACTATGACAGCATAAACTGAAGTGATAAAGTAAATGTAAATAACCGTAAATAATGAAGCAATAGAAAATAAAAAAAACATGCAACACGACAGCACAGTCAGGAGCCTTCCTGGCCAGTTTTTACCAGTAAGCCAGGGGGCACAAGTTGAAAAAAGAAAAGGTTAACATAGCATAATATACGGAAAGACATCGCTTGTCATTTTGTAGCTGATAGATTTAAAAAAAAAATTGTACGCCAGTGCTTACTTGGCCTACAGGCAGGTACGCCCCTGACAGTAAATATAAGCAATGGAAAAAGAAAAGATGTCATGTTTCATCTCTTCTTGGCCCTAAAGATTCAAGGGTCTGACCTCTCTCAATAAGATATGTTTTCTTGCTTTTCGTACACCGTTGCGATTAGTTTTGACGAGTTCAAGAGGAATATATTAGTTGCATATAAGAAGTGGTATGGTCGTTAGAAAGAAAATGTTCTGAGACTGACTCTTGAACTCGTTAAAACTAATCGTGACGGCCGGTGTACGAAAAGCAAGCATGAGAAGCATATCTTATTGAGAGAGGTCAGATCCTTGGACCTTTAGGTTTAAATAGAAGAGATGAAACATGACATCTTTTCTTTTTCCATTACTTCGCTTCGTCGACAAAGTTGCCAGTTATCATGCAGTTTAAATCGATAATTCGTCAGTTTATTCTCACCAGTTTTATTTTGATAGCTGGCATGAAAGAATGTTGCAAACTATGTCAAGTGACTCGGTATGGCTAAAACTCCACAAAATACCATGAAAAGTTTGGCCTAAATCGCCAAAATTGTACAAACTCTACTGGTAGAAGGAAAGTCAAAAGGGGAATTATTTTTCAATTATATTTATTTTCAACTCAGTTACTTGGTACAGAAACAAATTCTAACAGAGTTTAAATAAAACAATGAATCTACTTGGAAATACAAAATAAAAAGTGTTCCCGTTTTGTTTTTATTTCGCTCAATTCTCTATTTTCCAATTGCCCATAATACACTTTGTTTGCCCCCCAAATTTTGCATAAACCGTTGTTTTGAAATGCTTTTGGGAATATGCAGTCCTCCCAAGAGCATTTACAAACAATAGTTTATGTAAAATTTTAGGGGCAAACAAAGTGTATTATGGGCAATTCGAAAATAGAGAATTTACCCCTGACGGATCACGTGAACTAATTCAGTTGCATACCTAATTCACGTTTTTAAAAATGAATAAATGTGCATACTTATTAGTCCCTCAAAATTTCATGTTGTCAGTGACAAAAGCCTTAGAACATAGACTACCCCCTCTCTTTTGGGTAACTGAAATAAATGAAGGCCCATGCCTAATAGTTGGTTATACGGCTGGCAACGCGAGAGAGCAAAATGAAGTAACAAAATCTTGAGTTCAGTGATTGGCTACCCGAGCAGGCCAATTAAAGTTTGCAATAAGTGGACCATAAAACATCAAACGGTGACTACAAAAGTTAAGTAGCTGGAACAATACAAAAATATTTAAAAATATAATAAAACACCTGTTAACACTTGAATATGTCTAACGGCTAAATTAAACTGATATCACCTGCGAGATGATAATAACAGTCCTGTCCGCTTTATATTCATAATTATCTCTTGTGCTAGTTATTAGTCATTTCAGTTTTGGGGAAACCTCACGGACCTGACGGACGGACTATCACTGTATATCTCTCAGGTACCTACTAAGCTGAATAGCTTGTAACTATTTTAAAATAATTCTTGTAATTCTAAAGCCCGGGACAAACAGGAACAAGAGCTAACGAGAGTTCAAACTTCCGCTCTCGTTTGGCCTCAAACTCTCATACACTCTCGCCAACTCGCATACTTAATTAGAACAAAACAGAACAGTAGTTTGGTGATAAAGTGCAGGATTACAAGGATGGAAGTGGATTACAGTTGCATTTTAGTGAAACTTTAAGTTGTTTAGCTATTATTATGTTGATTGCGTTCGACAATACAATGGGGAACGCTTCCTACACCTAGGCAGGAAAAATCCAGCTGTTTTCATGAGGCAGGCGGGCAGGTGGGATGCCTTTTTGGAGGCTCGTGGAAAATGGCAAATTTCCAGAATTTCTTTCATATAGTCGCGCCGGGTATCTCTACGCTCGGTAATTTTACACACTGTTTTAAAAATTAAATAAATGAATAGGTTTTAGGTAAGAAACACCCGTTTGAACTGTTTAATGCCAAAAACAAGCTATAATTATTGGGTGCTTCAAGAAGAATGTGATGAATATTATAGAGATAAGGTTGTCTTCGATCAAAATTACTTGATCCATTTACTCCTAGAATTTTAAACTTTCAAACTTCTTGATTTCGCTTTTTCCTATTACTGAAGAATTTTAAAAACAAAAATATGATGTTTATCTTAAGATGATGTTACGCGGGACGATTCGGAACGACAGGTAAGTTTCACGGAACAACTTGAGTAAAATTCGTGTTTTTGCGTTCCAAGTTTTTAAAACTGATTCAAAAACTTTGCAACGCAAAAATTGCGTAGAAAATCGTCCGCGCAACCATGTTGCGCTAAAAATCGTCGTTGGGAATCGTCCCGTGTAACATCACCTTTAGGTATAAAATTTTAACTTATTCAGCTCGAACAGGACCTTTGTCATTCAAATTTGGGTGTCATGATCTGCACCAAACTTGACAAGAAAACATATTTTATTTGAGATCTGGCAAATGAAAGGCAACCAGTGATATCAATATTCATTTGTGGTTTAATAATAAAGGATGTTTGCGCGACGGCATTTTAAATACGTTGAAAAATTAACAAAGAAAATGAAAAGGTGCCGACAAAAACGGAGGCACGCAAAATTATAATATCAGCCCATCTTCTTCCACACCGAGGGAATTTGGGGTTCTGTCCACGTGTACCGGTTCACAAGGGATTTCACATTGTTTATAGGGTATTATGTCCGTGTAGTCTATTGTTTAGTCTTTTCCTTTTGTCCTTGTGTACCGGTAGAACAGGACAGGACCGAATTTTTTCAGGTAGGCAGGTTTGAGCTAAGCGAAACTTTGACGATGAAAGTTTTCCAGCTTCAAAAGCAAGCATAAACTGAGACGAGATTAACTAAGCATTAACTGTGTTGACGTTGAACAGTGACTTGAGACCGAATGTGTCTTATTTTTAGCACACCGGGTACAAGATGGAGCTTTATTATAATTTATATATACTACCTGTATATACACAGGCGGCTCGAGTTTCTTGCTATTTCGGACCTTTTTTTAGGGCAGTGATATGTCAGATTGGTCAAAACGAAACGTTCTGAATTGTCACTAAAAACATTGTTTTTTGACAGACGACTCATCCAGGAATGACGAGAATATTAATTTCATGCTTCTCATTTTCCTAGACTAATGGCCTTGATAAGTTTCCATATGTTGTTCGTTTTTAAACAATTCATTTTTTTAATACTGGATCGAAGTTTTTTTTGTTAAAATGATCTTCGTAGGATTGGTTGCGTTTGTCAAAAGCAATAACCCTTTTTGTCGTAAAGATGTTTTATTTAGTCTACACTAAGTTTTCTACAATCCATTAAATATTTTACACAATGTGTATTATTGAGCTTGATGTTCTATTTGGGCTCGGCGATAGCGTGAAAATATAACGTTATCTGCTTCCACCATGTCAATAGCTCCTTTGTTCGATATATAAACCTCACAAAACGCACGATTCCTTTAATCGCTCGACGGAAGGACTAACGTTTCAATCATCTGCTTTTGAATTACTTCGGTGGACAATTTACGTTTTCAACTCAGCTGGTGCCAACTTTCGCAGCACTACAGTTTCTAATTAACCCCTCAATCCCAATAATGCTTGTTGTCGTTTCTTGCCCAGCTTGTTGATAAAGTGGATGCGTTGGGTGTGGATTGCTTTCTTGCCCGATCTGTTGACCCGATATTTTCGTCAGTTATGTTGAATCATGCCTTCATTGAAGTACATGGTTGTGGAATCAAACTTTGCGAAAAAAAAGAACAATTTACGGGAACCAATTGCTTCCATTAATAAAAGAATCGCAATAAATAAATAAATAAATAAATAAATAAATAATTAGACCCGCAAAACTTCATAAATAAATAAATATAAATAATAATAAATAATAAATAAATAATAAATAATAATAATAATAATAATAATAATAAATAAACAATAAATTCATAATAAATTCATAAATTCATAATAAATTCATAAATAAATAAATAATTAGACCCGCAAAACTTCATGCCATACGTATACGTTAATTATTTAAATTGTTTCTTTTTCATTTAGATAAGGAGAAATATCACTAACTCCCCTCAGTATGTCTATGTCAGCTGATATTGCCATAACAACAATGACGTCAATATTTATTATGGCGAGCATTGTGGGAAACTGTTTTGTTTGTGCTGTCGTGCTGAGAAATCGAGATATGAGGTACATATAGAAGGGTTAGTGTTTCTAGTTAGCTAAATTTCTAAGTAGCCGAATATTTTGTACCGACTCAGGCCGACTGTGTAGGTGTGGCTGAAGGTCGATAGTTTGAGCCCTGCTTTCTCGACCTCATCGTGTTGTTTCTCTAGAACATGTATATAAATGGGTACCCCTGAACTGGGGTGTAACCCTGCGATATAATAGCTGTGGAGGCTGCAGATAAGAATTAAATCGACCAAAGTACTACGCATCAGATTGGGGTGCGATAAAACATTTTTCATTTCAAGGTGATACTAAAAAACAGAGAACAAATTCATTATTTAATATTTTTTTTCCGTTTTACGTTGCAAGCACTCGCAAAGAAACTTAACAAACAACTTTCACGATGAAGACCGAAAGAAATGTTTTAAATCAGCGACCTTTATAGCGGAGCACTCGCCGGGCCGAAGGTCCGGCTGCGCAGCCCCATACTCATAGAACTATGCGCGTCATTTTTCATGGTCATGGCTAACGGAATGTTTCGCGGGCGCGCGTGTGCCGTGCGCCCGTGTTGGACAGGGTTAGTTCGCGGGCGCGTATTACGTCGCAAAACATGCGCGTATGACGCCACACAACATCCGAGATGTTTGTTTTCATTACGGATTTCACAACCAAAGAAATAAAAGCGGATATTTAAAGAATTTCCAAGCAAGCGAGGGACTTAAGGTAAAAGAGATTACATTTTCGATGGGAATTTATGTTGATATCGATCTGTGATTGAGTTTTTCTTTGTCTTCTCGCTAGTTTTGGAGAAATGTTTATAAACGTGCTTAAATTCAGTCGTTTTGATTTCTTTCATCGAAGACAGCTCGGCCTTGATGAGCTATGAATGGTTCGCGTTTTGCTTTTAAACATAACTTATGGAGATATGAATAAAATTTTTCGAAATAATATTGTGCTGTCCATTTTTATGTGTTTGTTCATTCATTACATAGGTTGAAAAGCGATTTTATGTAAACAAAACAAATCTTGGATTTTATAGTTCTAAACTTCACTCGCGTGGCCTTATGCAAATATGTTTGTGTATTCTTTGCAATTTTGATTTCCAAATCAGTTTCTCGGATAATTTTTGATAAGCAACAGATTTATATTTTTGTTTGGAAATTAGTCTTACTAGTATCTAGACGGAGAAAAAGTTGTTTTTGTGAACTTGTGTACGGTCTAAATGTACTGTGCAGACGGTCGCGTAAATCTGTTTTTGGGAATTGCTAAAATTGAAAAATAGCCCGGTCTTCGGCCTTGATGAGCTATGAATGGTTCGCGTTTTGCTTTTAAACATAACTTATGGAGATTTGAATAAAATTTTTCCAAAGAAGATTGTGTTGTCCATTTTTATGTGTTTGTTCATTCATTACATAGGTTGAAAAGCGATTTTATGTAAACAAAACAAATCTTGGATTTTATAGTTCTAAACTTCACTCGCGTGGCCTTATGCAAATATGTTTGTGTATTCTTTGCAATTTTGATTTCCAAATCAGTTTCTCGGATAATTTTTGATAAGCAACAGATTTATTTTGTTCGGAAATTAGTCTTACTAGTATCTAGATGGAGAAAAAGTTGTTTTTGTGAACTTTTGTACGGTCTAAATGTACTGTGCAGACGGTCGCGTAAATCTGTTTTTGAGAATTGCTAAAATTGAAAAATAGCCCGGTCTTCTTCTTTAAGTTTATTATCGGCTTTCTGTTCAGAGCGCGACGCTGTTATAGGCTCAGCCTATCTATATATATTAGATATATGATAAAAACGTAACTCAAGTTCTCACCTTCCAAGTGACCATTATGTTCTCTCAGAAACCCATAAATGGGTTGAAACATGTAACGCGCATTCACAGCTTCCGAATATTCATTTTTTTTGCTTAGTACCATATTTGGAAACCCGTCGGTCCCTCTTGATTGGAAGCAAGTTGTTCTAGCGAATTGATTGGTTAATATTTTTATCTTGAGTTTCCAAATATGGCTGTAAATACTTCGTAGCAAATTGAATAATCGTAATCTTGTTTTGAAGCGTACAAAGGACAGTTGCACGTTTCAACCCACTTATCGGTTTCTGCAGGGGGTGGTTCTATTCTTTGAGGCTGGTCACTGCCATTCAGTGGTCTCCAATTTACAGACTGGCGAGCTTGTGTCGTCGAATTAAAAATACAACGAGTGCAAAATGGCGATTAGAAGAAGTAATCAGATACAAAGATAATCCTTTTGCTTTGCAAGTATACATCAGATATGTTATAAAATGAATCGAATTTTATATATATATATTATCAAGAGAGGATGAACTAAAAGATCAAATCCCCCATACATGGGCCTCTTTCAATGATCATTTTCTCAATCTAATTTTAGCGCGTAGTCATAATGCGAGGCTATTTTAAGGAAGACACCTGATTGGTCAGTTGTAATGACGTAATGAAATTTAAGAGTTGGCGGCTTTGCTGTTCTGGGGCCCGTTTCTCAAATTTCCCGATAATTTTTCGAGCCCGGAGCTAGATTTTAAAATCAGAATTTATAGAATTGTACGAATGCTCATTGCGCTCGGGATGACAAAACACACGGAGAAACGCAATCATATCTTTCGATTTCGATTTACGATTTAAGTGAATATTGGACGTCAACACGACGGCGACCACGACGGCGGGAAAAATCTTCGCAATGACATATGATCTTCTGATCATTGGCCGCGCGACCATGGAGACGAGAACTAAAATAACTTCACCGCGTGGCGCGAAGCTTAAAATAGATTGAAAAACAAAATATCATGGGGCATGGGGAAGTGTTCCCTTTTCATCCTCTCTTCATATTATACGTTTTTTTAATTTTGAAATAAATAATTTATCTGCAGAATTCCCATAAATTATCTACTTGTGAACCTAGCAGTAGCGGACATCATGTACTCAACATTTATGATACCGCCGATTATTTTGAGACACAATGTTAGCCACCCAGAGGGAGTGACTGGAAGAGTATTGTGTACACTGCTAACAAAGGGAAACTTAGCTTGGATTGGAGCCTATGCTTCTGTCTTTACTCTGATTGCCATCGCCATTGAACGGTACTTTGCAGTTCTATATCCCTATGGAAACAAAGGAAAACTGACCATGCGCAAACTGAAGGTATGTTGGCAAATAACTCTCTAATATGACGTCCAGTAAATTGGTCGTTAATTGTAAAATTGCCAATTAGTAACCTAGCCTTCTAACAAATACGACAAGACTTTTGTGTGACTTTTGAAGTTTCAATTGGTACAAGTGGCCAAATTTTATGTCGCAAAATCACCGAATTTAATTCTAACAAATGATGAGAGGTCTCGGTGAAGAAATAAAATTTAACGACTATGAGTCTAACAGAGACGCATTTGAGGTATTTCATGCCATGAAACGCCTTAAAGAGCTAAAACTGACCTGCCAAGACAATGCTAAAATTCCTTTCCCTACACTACTTTAGTAAGCCGTAACGACTTCAAAATACAGACAGGAAACTATAGAAAAGTACAGGAACTGGCCGACAAATTACTAGACCAGTCATCGTACAACCCTACTTTTCAAGAAGCAAGGACTGTACCAACTTTGACAAGACGATTGAGCGCAACTAGTGTGTGACTCGCCTGACAGCATAGCAGCCAAAACAAAAACAAATGTGACAACGTTTTTGGTAAAAATAACCACAAACCGAAACAGTGAAATAGTTTTTTTTTTTTTTTTTTTTTCCATTTTATTTATTTTGCCATTAACCACATTAAAAAAAATATACATGTATATATATATATAATAATAATAATAATAATAACAATTATAATAATAATACAACACACTAGAAATTTATAATAACTTAAAAGACGATAGACTACAACTTAAAAGACGATAGACTACAGTTTAGGCAAATAGTTTAGGCAAAATGTGAAATATTTTGTTTATTAGGACAACTCTGCATTGCAAACTATCGCGCTTTCAGCTTTCTTAGTCTCCCTTACATACACACCCACATGATACACACACATCACACTTTAACTCTCACGTCAGCCAGTGGTTAGGCTTTTTTAACACGCCTTTCAACTAACCGAGGTTTTAGCGTCAGAGTTTTATTCGCGTGAAGTATGTTTTACTCACTTTCATGAAATTACACATATTTTATAGGTGATTATTCCTGGTTCTTGGATAGTAGGACTGATTCTCGGATTCCCGTCTTTCCTAAATAAGAATTTCGACAAGAAGCGGAACTCCTGCTTTATTACTGAGAAGTGGACCGTGAGGGTTGTTATCATTGTGTTTTATGTCTACATTTACCTTTCGTGCATCCTTCTGGTTGTGTTATACTCCAGGATCGTCTACACCTTGTGGTCCAAGCGTAATGATGATAATATACACAGCCAGCAACAACAGGTATGAGTTTTGCCTGAAAATCCTCAGTTTTGGCTGCACGCTCCTGGCTGTCAGGAGCGGTGAGAGGCGGCTTTATAAAAATAAACAACAGACAAAATCCAAACCACATTCTATTCTCTTTGAATGTATACCAAACTTCAAAATCATGTAGAAACCGAAATGTATTATCAAAACCATTGTTGATTGTAGATAACTGATCATGGCCAGATAAATTTTGAGCATGTAAATTTCCCGTTTTGTGTTGATTGGCTCTTATAACCAACAGGGTGACGAACAAAAGAATTAAAAGCTCTACATTGTTTTTAACTGGCTGCTGATGTGATTGTCGAATTGTCCCGATAAATCTAAATTAACGTGTTAATGTATCAAAGATTACAATAGGGTGTAGAAGCTAACGTGTTTCCCGGAGGTAGGGGCATTGATCGCTTAGTATCAGCCTAGGATGGGTCATTTGAACCGGATGTTTAATTTGGCCCGGCTCAAGAAAGGGAATTTGAACGAACCAAATTTCAAAAGTTCAAATGCCCGGAGGTTGCCGGGGAATTTATCACTTATTACGAAACGCAACCTAGCGGCGTGGTGATTAGGGTATGACATTTTACCTACAAATGCTTTTACAAATGCTTTTACAAATGCTTTTTAAATATTGAAATATTTACTGTAACATTTTTATGTACACAGGGTGTGTTGAAAGTGCGAACGAGAGTTACCTTGATGGTTGTGACCATCAGTGCCATTTTTGTAATATCTTATGGAACAGACGCAACACTCCACATCTTAGAAGAATACGTTAGCTCCATCAAACCTGGTGCTTATGTCATGTCCATTGTCCATACAATGATCATGTTCAACTCCGCTGTCAATCCTTACGCATACGCTCTGATAAACCAACGATTTAGAGAGAAGATGAAGAGAATGATATGCTGCAATTCAACTTCCCCTGCAACAAGAGTTGCACCGGCGAGAGAACAACAAGACATCGAGATGACGAACAACATTGGCACCCAGTCGAGCAACATAGGAGGATCACCTTCCACAGAGTGATGCGCTGGAGACGAACACCCCCTCCGATTTTCTTTTTTTTTTCAGTTCTATTTTAAAATTTAATTCATATAATTAATTTAATATCCATCTTGCACTGGATGAATTTAGTGGTCAAATATAGTAGCCTGGCCTCCTACGCGGAGTCGTCCTTCCCTGGTAGTTTCCGTCTCATGTTTGTGGTTTTTCTATTGCAAATTATTAAACACCTTGACTATGAAATGGAATGAAAAGAAATCACTCCAAGTACCAAGCCATAGTATTGGGAAATACGCAGTCCAAGCCCGAATTCTATTACGAGAATATATAGGCATTCCTAGCACCACAGAGTTTGAACTGCTTGGGGTTGCTATTGACGACAAAACTGAATTTCGTGAAACATGTCGCAAAACTTTGCAGAAAGGTATCCGAACAGTTCACAGTCTTAAAACGCATAAGAAATTTAATTCCCCTCGAAATTAGAAAGAATATATAATACCTGCTTTATTACCCCACATTTCAACTACTTCGTTGAAACCTTGCGTACAATTTTAAGCAAATTTGATAGCTGACCTGTTTTTATATCGGACTGATTCTAATTTTAAAACGGTTTTCAGTTAAGTGTCGAAAGTAAGTTTGCGATTACTTTGGTTTTTCATTGCTACGCTTTGTGATTGGCTAAAAATTCTCGCGCCAGTTTATATCAACCAATCAGAAGTAAACCAAAACCAATCGTGACTTACACGCTTACGTTTTCCCGCGCTTGGCGTCGGCGACATGAAATTGCTTTGAGCTCTGATTGGTTCATCGGATTGTCTGTGTCTGTTGTGATTGGCCAGAATGATTACTTTGGTTTTGGTTTTACGATACTCTTAGTCTTTTACTGACCATTCATAAACAGACTAATGATACAAGATATATTTTCAGCTTAGTTCTTTTAGATTCTTAACTGTACATTGTATTTATTGTTTTTTTTTTTATTTTGTTGTGGCAATACCTGTAAACTTAAGGTGGCTCATAGCTATGTGTATTAGTTATACCATGCGCGATTTAGGGGAAACACTTATTCTATTGTTAAAACAATAGAATATAAGAACACAAAAGAACGACAATACAATAGAATACAATACCATAGAATATATTAGAATACATAATTTTGCCTAATACAATGGAAGTGTACAATGTACAATGGAGCTGACACCCTAAATCGGGCATCATATGGTATTAGTTCAGGTTAAATAAACTTGTATTGTATTGTATTGTATTGTATTGTATTGTATTGTATTGTATTGTATTGTATTGTATTGTTAGTATTGTATTGTATTGTATACTGCGTTAACGTTGAAAAAAAAATACTTTTCTCCCGTTCCCCACAGCCTTGGGAATCCCATTCCCCGTCATCTTTTTTTCCTGCCTCCTACAGACTTTCCGCTCACTTTTCCCCTCCTCCCCCTCATGAAAAACATCACGTTTCAGGAATTTGTTTAGCCTGTAGACCAAAATTGAAAAGTAAATCTTATAAAAATTATGTAACAGTCTATATATAACCCCGGGGGGACTCCCAAAAAAAAAGACGGGGGTACTCGTCGGAAATTTTCAATAAACATCCTAAAAGGTAACAGAATGTCGTTTGATTGACGTGGCTCAAATGAATTTTAACCCCTATTAAAGAGGTACCAATTTCAAAACAACACATGTCATATTCTGTCACAGTTTTCGGCTCAATACCCTAAAAGTTTACCGTGATGATTCTAACGGTGGACATTTTAGATTAGTTAGCACCCTAAGCGGTACCAATCTACAAATTTTGATCTCTAAAAGGCACGACGAGCACTCCCGTCATTCTTATATGGGAATTCCCCCCCCCCCCCCCCGGCCATATAACTTTTAAACAAGTAACTGTATTTGCAAAGACCACCGTAAAGGATCTAATCAGCTGTAAAACAATTAAACGATTTGATAAAAAAGCAAGGCTGTTAAACGGTGCGGAAATGAGTATAGTTGTAAAATATCCAATATTTCGAAAGACACAGCCTTTCTTCTTCTCCAGGCTCTTACAGATAATAACTCATATGGCAAAAAAAGTTACAAGTTAAAATTTGAAAGGGGGCGGTGGGGGAGTAAATATGATACTATAACAGCATAAACTGAAGTGACAAAGTAAATGTAAATATCGATAAATAACCGTAAAAAACGAAGCAATAGAAAATAAGAAAAGCATGCAACACGACAGCACAGTCAGGGGCGTTCCTGGCCAGTTTTTACCAGTAAGCCAGGGGGCACAAGTTGAAAAAAGAAAAGGTTAACATAGCATAATATACGGAAAGACATCGCGTTGTCATTTTGTAGCTGATAAATTTTAAAAAAAAAAACTTGTAAGCCAGTGCTTACTTGGCCTACAGGCAGGTATGGCCCTGACAGTAAATATAAGCAAGCGATTTTATGTAAACAAAACAAATCTTGGATTTTATAGTTCTAAACTTCACTCGCGTGGCCTTATGCAAATATGTTTGTGTATTCTTTGCAATTTTGATTTCCAAATCAGTTTCTCGGATAATTTTTGATAAGCAACAGATTTATTTTGTTCGGAAATTAGTCTTACTAGTATCTAGATGGAGAAAAAGTTGTTTTTGTGAACTTTTGTACGGTCTAAATGTACTGTGCAGACGGTCGCGTAAATCTGTTTTTGAGAATTGCTAAAATTGAAAAATAGCCCGGTCTTCTTCTTTAAGTTTATTATCGGCTTTCTGTTCAGAGCGCGACGCTGTTATAGGCTCAGCCTATCTATATATATTAGATATATGATAAAAACGTAACTCAAGTTCTCACCTTCCAAGTGACCATTATGTTCTCTCAGAAACCCATAAATGGGTTGAAACATGTAACGCGCATTCACAGCTTCCGAATATTCATTTTTTTTGCTTAGTACCATATTTGGAAACCCGTCGGTCCCTCTTGATTGGAAGCAAGTTGTTCTAGCGAATTGATTGGTTAATATTTTTATCTTGAGTTTCCAAATATGGCTGTAAATACTTCGTAGCAAATTGAATAATCGTAATCTTGTTTTGAAGCGTACAAAGGACAGTTGCACGTTTCAACCCACTTATCGGTTTCTGCAGGGGGTGGTTCTATTCTTTGAGGCTGGTCACTGCCATTCAGTGGTCTCCAATTTACAGACTGGCGAGCTTGTGTCGTCGAATTAAAAATACAACGAGTGCAAAATGGCGATTAGAAGAAGTAATCAGATACAAAGATAATCCTTTTGCTTTGCAAGTATACATCAGATATGTTATAAAATGAATCGAATTTTATATATATATATTATCAAGAGAGGATGAACTAAAAGATCAAATCCCCCATACATGGGCCTCTTTCAATGATCATTTTCTCAATCTAATTTTAGCGCGTAGTCATAATGCGAGGCTATTTTAAGGAAGACACCTGATTGGTCAGTTGTAATGACGTAATGAAATTTAAGAGTTGGCGGCTTTGCTGTTCTGGGGCCCGTTTCTCAAATTTCCCGATAATTTTTCGAGCCCGGAGCTAGATTTTAAAATCAGAATTTATAGAATTGTACGAATGCTCATTGCGCTCGGGATGACAAAACACACGGAGAAACGCAATCATATCTTTCGATTTCGATTTACGATTTAAGTGAATATTGGACGTCAACACGACGGCGACCACGACGGCGGGAAAAATCTTCGCAATGACATATGATCTTCTGATCATTGGCCGCGCGACCATGGAGACGAGAACTAAAATAACTTCACCGCGTGGCGCGAAGCTTAAAATAGATTGAAAAACAAAATATCATGGGGCATGGGGAAGTGTTCCCTTTTCATCCTCTCTTCATATTATACGTTTTTTTAATTTTGAAATAAATAATTTATCTGCAGAATTCCCATAAATTATCTACTTGTGAACCTAGCAGTAGCGGACATCATGTACTCAACATTTATGATACCGCCGATTATTTTGAGACACAATGTTAGCCACCCAGAGGGAGTGACTGGAAGAGTATTGTGTACACTGCTAACAAAGGGAAACTTAGCTTGGATTGGAGCCTATGCTTCTGTCTTTACTCTGATTGCCATCGCCATTGAACGGTACTTTGCAGTTCTATATCCCTATGGAAACAAAGGAAAACTGACCATGCGCAAACTGAAGGTATGTTGGCAAATAACTCTCTAATATGACGTCCAGTAAATTGGTCGTTAATTGTAAAATTGCCAATTAGTAACCTAGCCTTCTAACAAATACGACAAGACTTTTGTGTGACTTTTGAAGTTTCAATTGGTACAAGTGGCCAAATTTTATGTCGCAAAATCACCGAATTTAATTCTAACAAATGATGAGAGGTCTCGGTGAAGAAATAAAATTTAACGACTATGAGTCTAACAGAGACGCATTTGAGGTATTTCATGCCATGAAACGCCTTAAAGAGCTAAAACTGACCTGCCAAGACAATGCTAAAATTCCTTTCCCTACACTACTTTAGTAAGCCGTAACGACTTCAAAATACAGACAGGAAACTATAGAAAAGTACAGGAACTGGCCGACAAATTACTAGACCAGTCATCGTACAACCCTACTTTTCAAGAAGCAAGGACTGTACCAACTTTGACAAGACGATTGAGCGCAACTAGTGTGTGACTCGCCTGACAGCATAGCAGCCAAAACAAAAACAAATGTGACAACGTTTTTGGTAAAAATAACCACAAACCGAAACAGTGAAATAGTTTTTTTTTTTTTTTTTTTTCCATTTTATTTATTTTGCCATTAACCACATTAAAAAAAATATACATGTATATATATAATAATAATAATAATAATAATAATAATAATAACAATTATAATAATAATACAACACACTAGAAATTTATAATAACTTAAAAGACGATAGACTACAACTTAAAAGACGATAGACTACAGTTTAGGCAAATAGTTTAGGCAAAATGTGAAATATTTTGTTTATTAGGACAACTCTGCATTGCAAACTATCGCGCTTTCAGCTTTCTTAGTCTCCCTTACATACACACCCACATGATACACACACATCACACTTTAACTCTCACGTCAGCCAGTGGTTAGGCTTTTTTAACACGCCTTTCAACTAACCGAGGTTTTAGCGTCAGAGTTTTATTCGCGTGAAGTATGTTTTACTCACTTTCATGAAATTACACATATTTTATAGGTGATTATTCCTGGTTCTTGGATAGTAGGACTGATTCTCGGATTCCCGTCTTTCCTAAATAAGAATTTCGACAAGAAGCGGAACTCCTGCTTTATTACTGAGAAGTGGACCGTGAGGGTTGTTATCATTGTGTTTTATGTCTACATTTACCTTTCGTGCATCCTTCTGGTTGTGTTATACTCCAGGATCGTCTACACCTTGTGGTCCAAGCGTAATGATGATAATATACACAGCCAGCAACAACAGGTATGAGTTTTGCCTGAAAATCCTCAGTTTTGGCTGCACGCTCCTGGCTGTCAGGAGCGGTGAGAGGCGGCTTTATAAACAACAGACAAAATCCAAACCACATTCTATTCTCTTTGAATGTATACCAAACTTCAAAATCATGTAGAAACCGAAATGTATTATCAAAACCATTGTTGATTGTAGATAACTGATCATGGCCAGATAAATTTTGAGCATGTAAATTTCCCGTTTTGTGTTGATTGGCTCTTATAACCAACAGGGTGACGAACAAAAGAATTAAAAGCTCTACATTGTTTTTAACTGGCTGCTGATGTGATTGTCGAATTGTCCCGATAAATCTAAATTAACGTGTTAATGTATCAAAGATTACAATAGGGTGTAGAAGCTAACGTGTTTCCCGGAGGTAGGGGCATTGATCGCTTAGTATCAGCCTAGGATGGGTCATTTGAACCGGATGTTTAATTTGGCCCGGCTCAAGAAAGGGAATTTGAACGAACCAAATTTCAAAAGTTCAAATGCCCGGAGGTTGCCGGGGAATTTATCACTTATTACGAAACGCAACCTAGCGGCGTGGTGATTAGGGTATGACATTTTACCTACAAATGCTTTTACAAATGCTTTTACAAATGCTTTTTAAATATTGAAATATTTACTGTAACATTTTTATGTACACAGGGTGTGTTGAAAGTGCGAACGAGAGTTACCTTGATGGTTGTGACCATCAGTGCCATTTTTGTAATATCTTATGGAACAGACGCAACACTCCACATCTTAGAAGAATACGTTAGCTCCATCAAACCTGGTGCTTATGTCATGTCCATTGTCCATACAATGATCATGTTCAACTCCGCTGTCAATCCTTACGCATACGCTCTGATAAACCAACGATTTAGAGAGAAGATGAAGAGAATGATATGCTGCAATTCAACTTCCCCTGCAACAAGAGTTGCACCGGCGAGAGAACAACAAGACATCGAGATGACGAACAACATTGGCACCCAGTCGAGCAACATAGGAGGACCACCTTCCACAGAGTGATGCGCTGGAGACGAACACCCCCTCCGATTTTCTTTTTTTTTTCAGTTCTATTTTAAAATTTAATTCATATAATTAATTTAATATCCATCTTGCACTGGATGAATTTAGTGGTCAAATATAGTAGCCTGGCCTCCTACGCGGAGTCGTCCTTCCCTGGTAGTTTCCGTCTCATGTTTGTGGTTTTTCTATTGCAAATTATTAAACACCTTGACTATGAAATGGAATGAAAAGAAATCACTCCAAGTACCAAGCCATAGTATTGGGAAATACGCAGTCCAAGCCCGAATTCTATTACGAGAATATATAGGCATTCCTAGCACCACAGAGTTTGAACTGCTTGGGGTTGCTATTGACGACAAAACTGAATTTCGAGAAACATGTCGCAAAACTTTGCAGAAAGGTATCCGAACAGTTCACAGTCTTAAAACGCATAAGAAATTTAATTCCCCTCGAAATTAGAAAGAATATATAATACCTGCTTTATTACCCCACATTTCAACTACTTCGTTGAAACCTTGCGTACAATTTTAAGCAAATTTGATAGCTGACCTGTTTTTATATCGGACTGATTCTAATTTTAAAACGGTTTTCAGTTAAGTGTCGAAAGTAAGTTTGCGATTACTTTGGTTTTTCATTGCTACGCTTTGTGATTGGCTAAAAATTCTCGCGCCAGTTTATATCAACCAATCAGAAGTAAACCAAAACCAATCGTGACTTACACGCTTACGTTTTCCCGCGCTTGGCGTCGGCGACATGAAATTGCTTTGAGCTCTGATTGGTTCATCGGATTGTCTGTGTCTGTTGTGATTGGCCAGAATGATTACTTTGGTTTTGGTTTTACGATACTCTTAGTCTTTTACTGACCATTCATAAACAGACTAATGATACAAGATATATTTTCAGCTTAGTTCTTTTAGATTCTTAACTGTACATTGTATTTATTGTTTTTTTTTTTATTTTGTTGTGGCAATACCTGTAAACTTAAGGTGGCTCATAGCTATGTGTATTAGTTATACCATGCGCGATTTAGGGGAAACACTTATTCTATTGTTAAAACAATAGAATATAAGAACACAAAAGAACGACAATACAATAGAATACAATACCATAGAATATATTAGAATACATAATTTTGCCTAATACAATGGAAGTGTACAATGTACAATGGAGCTGACACCCTAAATCGGGCATCATATGGTATTAGTTCAGGTTAAATAAACTTGTATTGTATTGTATCGTATTGTATTGTATTGTATTGTTAGTATTGTATTGTATTGTATACTGCGTTAACGTTGAAAAAAAATACTTTTCTCCCGTTCCCCACAGCCTTGGGAATCCCATTCCCCGTCATCTTTTTTTCCTGCCTCCTACAGACTTTCCGCTCACTTTTCCCCTCCTCCCCCTCATGAAAAACATCACGTTTCAGGAATTTGTTTAGCCTGTAGACCAAAATTGAAAAGTAAATCTTATAAAAATTATGTAACAGTCTATATATAACCCCGGGGGGACTCCCAAAAAAAAAGACGGGGGTACTCGTCGGAAATTTTCAATAAACATCCTAAAAGGTAACAGAATGTCGTTTGATTGACGTGGCTCAAATGAATTTTAACCCCTATTAAAGAGGTACCAATTTCAAAACAACACATGTCATATTCTGTCACAGTTTTCGGCTCAATACCCTAAAAGTTTACCGTGATGATTCTAACGGTGGACATTTTAGATTAGTTAGCACCCTAAGCGGTACCAATCTACAAATTTTGATCCCTAAAAGGCACGACGAGCACTCCCGTCATTCTTATATGGGAATCCCCCCCCCCCCCCCGGCCATATAACTTTTAAACAAGTAACTGTATTTGCAAAGACCACCGTAAAGGATCTAATCAGCTGTAAAACAATTAAACGATTTGATAAAAAAGCAAGGCTGTTAAACGGTGCGGAAATGAGTATAGTTGTAAAATATCCAATATTTCGAAAGACACAGCCTTTCTTCTTCTCCAGGCTCTTACAGATAATAACTCATATGGCAAAAAAAGTTACAAGTTAAAATTTGAAAGGGGGCGGTGGGGGAGTAAATATGATACTATAACAGCATAAACTGAAGTGACAAAGTAAATGTAAATATCGATAAATAACCGTAAAAAACGAAGCAATAGAAAATAAGAAAAGCATGCAACACGACAGCACAGTCAGGGGCGTTCCTGGCCAGTTTTTACCAGTAAGCCAGGGGGCACAAGTTGAAAAAAGAAAAGGTTAACATAGCATAATATACGGAAAGACATCGCGTTGTCATTTTGTAGCTGATAAATTTAAAAAAAAAAAACTTGTAAGCCAGTGCTTACTTGGCCTACAGGCAGGTATGGCCCTGACAGTAATATAAGCAATGGAAAAAGAAAAGATGTCATGTTTCATCTCTTCTTCAGCTTCTTGGCCCTAAAGATTCAAGGGTCTGACCTCTGTCAATAAGATATGTTCTCTTGCTTTTCGTACACCGTTGCGATTAGTTTTAACGAGTTCAAGAGGAATTAGTTGCATATACACCGAATGCAAATATGGCCGCCCAACAATTTTTTGTTTGGACAGGTTCTCAAGAAAAGAAAAGCAATTGGATAATGATAAAGATCAGGTCAAAATAAGACATCGTATGCATTTTCAAGGCCATATTCTTATTTTAGGAGAATTTATAGGCAATCAAATTTTGGGAAAAACATGAAAGCGAGGCTAGTGAGGACAGGATGTCTCTTCTCATACAAATGCTTATAATTTCAGTGAGCCATAACTTTGCAACCGTTTAACCAAAAACACTCAAACTTTGCAAGATGGTACACTTTGCAGCACTTGTTTATGTGATATCATTAATTTCTCTGAAAACTTGGCCAAACAAAAAGCTGCCTGACGGCCATATTTGCATTCGGTGAATAAGAAGTGGTATGGTCGTTAGAAAGAAAATGTTCTGAGATCGACTGACTCTTGAACTCGTTAAAACTAATCGTGACGGTGTACGAAAAGCAAGCATGAGAAGCATATCTTATTGAGAGAGGTCAGATCCTTGAACCTTTAGGTTTAAATAGAAGAGATGAAACATGACATCTTTTCTTTTTCCATTACTTCGCTTCGTCGACAAAGTTGCCAGTTATCATGCAGTTTAAATCGAAAATTCGTCACTTTATTCTCACCAGTTTTATTTTGATAGCTGGCATGAAGGAATGTTGCAAACTGTGTCAAGTGACTCGGTATGGCTAAAACTCCACAAAATACCATGAAAACTTTGGCCTAAATCGCCAAAATTGTACAAACTCTACTGGTACAAGGAAATTCAAAAGGGCAACTTTCTTTTCAATTATATTTCAACTTTTCTAGGTACAGAAACCGGCAATTTCTAACAGAGTTTAAATAAAACAATGAATCTACTTGGAAATACAAAATAAAAAGTGTTCCCGTTTTTGTTTTGTTTTTATTTCGCTCAATTTACCCCTGACGGATCACGTGAACTAATTCAGTTGCATACCTAATTCACGTTTTTAAAAATGAATAAATGTGCATACTTATTAGTCTCTCAAAATTTCATGTTGTCAGTGACAAAAGCCTTAGAACATAGACCACCCCCTCTCTTTTGGGTAACTGAAATAAATGAAGGCCCATGCCTAATAGCGGAGCACTTGCCAGGCCGAAGGCCTGGCTGCGCAGCTCCATACTCATAAAACCTATGCCGTGATTTTTCATGGTCATGGCTAGCGGAATGTTTCGCGGGCGCGTGTATGCCCGCCCGCCCACCCGCCCGCCCTGTTGGAACAACATCCGGGATCTTGAAAGCAAGGCTTTGTTTTTCGCGCGGCCACTAGCCGTGAGCTCGGTAAACACTTTAGTTGTTTTGTTGTGTCTAGCGGAGAATTGAACTCGTTATTTTCCTGCATTTTTTCGCGGTTTGCTACTCAAGACAGGGATACTAATTAAGGTATACTCAGAAGCCGCTTTAGTGGAAAAAGACGAGCTTTCAGGGATAAAATCTTGCTTCGAGGAACTTCATGTATTACGTTTTTATCAATGCGGGAGATGTTTGTTTTCTACGGATTTCAGAACCAGAAGCGGAGATTTGAATTTCCAAGCAAGCGAGGGACTTAAAGGTAAAACAGATTACAGTTTTCGATGAGAATTTATGTTGATATCAATCTGTGAGTGACTTTTTATTAGTGTTACTGTTATTTTTGGAGAATTGATTTTAAAACGTGCTTAACTTTCAGTTGTATCGATCTCTTGAATTTCAACGAAGAAAGCTTGAACTCGATGAGCTATAATTAAATGGTACGCGTTTTGCTTTTAAACGTAAAACTAATGGAGATTTGAATCAATTTTTCAAAAGAAGATTGTGTTGTCCATTTTTATGTGTTTGTTCATTTATTAGATAGATTGAAAAACGATTTTATGTAAACAAAACAAGACTTTGATTTTATAGTACGGTTCTATATTCACTCGCATCGCCTTATGCAAATATGTTGGTGTATTTTTGCAATTTTTGATTTTCAAATCAGTTTCTCGGGCAATTTTTGACAAACATAAACTGTATTTTATTCGGAAACTAGTGGTACTGGTTATTCTAGACAGAGAAAAGTTGTTTTTGTGAACTTTTGTACGGTCTATAAAAATGTACTGTGCAGACGGTCGCGTAATACTGTTTTTGAGAATTGCTAAAATTGAAAATAGCCCGTTCGTCAATCTTAATTCTTGTGCTTCCAACCTTTCACCTTAGTTAAGTTTCACCTTAGTTAAGTTTCACCTTAGTTAAGCGTGTTCAAAGTGCGACCTGTTAGGCTTGGGCTATGTATATATATTAGTTGGTTACACGTCTGGCAACGCGAGAGAGCAAAATGAAGTAAACTTTGAGTTGATTGGCTACCCGAGCAGGCCAACTAAAGTTTGCAATAAGTGGACCATAAAACATCAAACGGTGACTACAAAAGTTAAGTAGCTGGAACAATACAAAAATATTTAAAAATATAATAAAATACCTGTTAACACTTAATATGTCTAACGGCTAAATTAAACTGATATCACCTGCCAGATGGTAATAACAGTCCTGTCCGCTTTATATTCATAATTATCTCTTGTGCTAGTTATTAGCCATTTCAGTTTTGGGGAAACCTCACGGACCTGACGGACGGACTATCACCGTATATCTCTCAGGTACCTACTAAGCTGTAAAAGCTTGTAACTATTTTAAAATAATTCTTGTAATTCTAAAGCCCGGGACAAACAGGAACAAGAGCTGACGAGAGTTCAAACTTCCGCTCTCGTTTGGCCTCAAACTCTCATACACTCGGCTCTCGCCAACTCGCATACTTAATTAGAGCAAAACAGAACAAGTAGTTTGGCGATAAAGTGCAGGATTACAAGGATGGAAGTGGATTACAGTTGCATTTTAGTGAAACTGTAAGTTGTTTAGCTATTATTATGTTGATTGCGTTCGGCAATGCAATGGAGAACGCTTCCTTCTCTGAGGCAGGAAAAATCCAGCTGTTCTCATGAGGCAGGCGGGCAGGCGGGATGCCTGTTGGAGGCTCGTGGAAAATGGCAAATTTCTTCCATATAGTCGCGCCGGGAATCTCTACGCTCGGTAATTTTACACACTGTTTTAAAAATTAAATAAAAGAATAGATTTTAGGTTGCCTCTTTAAAAGCAGTCCTCATACTTTTCCCAGTAAACTATATTGGGTCAAACTGAGTAAATGAAATGACTATACTTTTTGGAAATGGGTTAAAAATATTTTTTTGGAGCTTACAACAATCCAAACGGCTAGACGCCTAATTTTGCGCGTGGCCAGAATCGCATAATTCACGAGATAGCTGCTCAAAACCCACCAAACGCAACAATAAAATATTAATATTCCTACGTTAAGTGTTCCTTCAAAGGTCTGAAACGCATGTTAATTTTGATATGTTTTGAATTGGAGGTTCATGAAAATTAATAAACTAGCACCGGTTTGATCGCTGTCTGAAAACATGCGAAATACAGACGTTCTTTATTGTTAGATTGCACCATTCTAAGTCATAAACAGAAAGAAACACCCATTTGAACTGTTTAATGCCAAAGACAAGCTATAATTATTGGGTGCTTCAAGAAGAATGTGAGGTATATTATAGAGATAAGGTTGTCTTCGATCAAAATTACTTGACCCATTTACTCGTAGAATTTTAAACTTTCTAACTTCTTGATTTCGCTTTTTTCTATTACTGAAGAATTTTAACAACAAAAATATGATGTTTGTATTTGGTATAAAATTTTAACTTATTCAGCTTGAACAGGGCCTTTGTCATTCAAATTGGAGTATCATGATCTGCACCAAAACTTGACAAGAAGACTTATCTTATTTTAGATCTGGCAAATGAAAGGTAACCAGTGATCTCAATATTCATTTGTGATGTTATAATAAAGAATGTTTGCGCGATGGGTTTTTAAATACGTTGTAAAATTAACAAAGAAAATGAAAAGGTGCCGACAAAAACAGAGGCACGCAAAATAATAATATCAGCTCATCTTTTTCCACACCGAGGGAATTTTGTGGGTGTAGGGAGGTTTAGGCAGAGCGAAAAAAACAATAAAAGTTTTCCAGCTACAAAAGCAAGCATAAAAGACGAGATAACAAGTAACTGTGTTGACGTTGAACAGTGAGTTAAGACCGAATGTGTCCTATGTTTAGCACACAGGGTACACTGAATATGGAGCTTTATTATGAACTCAGTGATGCCGTTGTGAGCCCTGTTGGTTCTGTCTATTATTATAATTATATATACTGCTGTATATACACGGGCGGCTCTAGTTCCTTGCTATTTCGGACCTTTTTTAGGGCAGTGTTATGCGGTCAGATTGGTCAAAACGACGAAACGTTCTGAATTCTCACTAAAAACATTGTTTTTTGACAGACGATACATGCAGGAATCGCGATGTGAATATTAATTTAATACACGTTTCTCATTTTCTTTGACTAATGGCCTTGATAAGTTTCCATATTTTGTTCGTTTTTAAGCAATACATGTTTTTAATACTGGATAGAAGTTTTTTTTGTTAAAATGATCTTCATAGGATTGGTTGCGCGCGGTTAGTTTGCTTCAATCCATTAGCTTGAAATATTTTTTTCAATGTCGGTTTAATTATTGAGCCTGATGTTCTATTTGGGCTCGGCGATAGCGTGAAAATATAACGTTATCTGCTACCACCATGCTAATGATGCAGCTCCTTTGTTCGATATAAAAAAACCTCACAAAACCCACGATTCCTTTAATCGCTCGGCGGAAGGACTAACGTTTCAATCATCAACTTTTGAATCACTTCGGTGGACAATTTACCTTTTCAACTCCGCTGATGGCAACTTTCCCATCGACACAGCATCACAGTTTCTAATTAACCCCTCACTCCCAATAATGCTTGTTCTCGTTTCTTGCCCAGCTTGTTGATAAAGTGGATGTGTTGGGTGTGAATTGCTCTCTTGTCCGATTTGTTGACACGATATTTTAGTCAGTTATCTTCAGTCATGTCTTTTTTGAAGTAAATGAATGGGGAAGCAAACTTTGCAAAAAAAAAACATTTTTGTTTCCATTAATATAAGAATCACAATAAATAAAAGAAAATTACTGCCCCGCAAAACTTCATGCCATAAGTTAATTCTTTAAATTGTTTCTTTTCCATTTAGATAAGGAGAAATATCACTAACTCCCTTCAGTTATGTCTATGTCAGCTGATATTGCCATAACAACAGTGACGTCAATATTCATTATAGCGTGCATTGTGGGAAACTGTTTAGTTTGTGCTGTCGTGCTGAGAAATCGAGATATGAGGTACATATAGTAGGGTTAGTGTTTCTAGTTAGCTAAGTTTCTAAGTAGCCGAATATTTTGTGCCGACTCAGGATTGTGGAGGAGCGGTTGAAGGTTGGTAGTTCGAGCCTTGCTTTCTCCATGTCATCGTGTTGTTTCCCTAGAAATATATATAAATGGAAGGGTCTCAATGGGGTGGTGGCTTTTACGGTTAACGGTTGAACTTTTTGCTTATTTTACGGCTAACGGTTAATTACTCCCCGTTACGGTGAACAGAAATCTTAAAAATTACCCTTCCATTGTTTTAAAAGGTTCACAATAACTTCTACTATTTTAAAAAGTTAAAAATTAATTCCCATTGTTGTAAAACACCTGGGCAAGATACAAACTCACATAACAACATAACAATCTTAACAAGAGATAGCAAATGACAACTCGTCGCTAGAAATTATTTTTATGGTTAACATTGTTTCACTTAACGGTTAAAACTTTCCATTTTTTCGCCTAACGACTAACTTTTAGGGCCTTTTTACGGCAAACGGTTAATCCCATTAAGACCCTCTAATGGGTACCCCTGAACTTGGATGTAACCCTGCGAGACAAGAGGCAATGGAGGCATCAGAGAAGGATTAAATCGAGTAAAGTACTACGCATCAGATTGGTAAGGTAAAGTCGCGCTCGAGCCACAAATGGCCCATACGGCCGGAGCTTAAAGAGGCTCGTACCCATTTCTCAAGTCCACACCCTTTCAATTTTAATGAGCCATATCTTTTGTTGTAGGGCATAAAACGTCAAGCCACTTTGCATGCAAACACACAATACATTGAACTTTATGGGAGTATTGGATTTGTTTACATCGGTGCTTCCATGGCAACGGAATGGTGATCCTCCGAAATTTACAAGTTGCGGAGTTTTTCTAGATCAAGAGAAATTTTTGTAAAACCCGTTAGTGGACTAGTTGATTAGACCATGGGCTTCAACTGGACAAAGTTTGAAAGAAATGTATGAGAGCGTTTTTGAAATTTTTAGGGATGAAGTTTTGGGGATTATAAATACAGAGAAAAACATACTATCGACATGATTGGCTAATATCTGAAGAAAACGATGCGCGATGGGAATGTAGTTTCATCTCTTAGTAGTTTGATTCCATTTGAAATGGTGTGTGAAAAAGTGAGGGGGTTGCTTTGGCCGATTGCGAGAAAGAAGGATTTGATTAGCGTGCGTTCAGCTGCTCTTGTTGCCATTTTTGTATGTAATTTGGTCTACGCCTACAAATGTGATGATAATTTGAAAACCGCGAGATAACTTTTTTTAAAAATTTGACAATCTCGAGATTAATCATCAATTTATATGGCCTGCAAGTTTCAAGGACATTGAAGACATGCAAGGCAATAAAATAGGGCCTCCAATGTACCAATTTTTTCCCGCAGATTTTGTGTTTACAAGTGAGCGTCCTCATTATTCACGAGTATTGTTTTCAAGTTTCATATGCACGTGCAAAACTTAAGCAAAAAATTTATTTGCATCGAACAGAACGCTCGATTGCTTTCCGAAGAATTTTCCGAAACATGCTAATAACTGGCTTGCGTTACGAATAGCAATGATAACAGCACTGATCATGGAAGACAATTTCGGAAACGTCACGTTTCATCAAGTGCCGGATGCAGAAATAACACGCTATGACAATGGTTTATGATTGTCTCACTCTGGTTATCTGTTGCAATCGGCGTAGCATCTGTTCCTTATTAGCACAAAGCAGAATTCTCAGCTAAAATATAAAGTTGTCACGCTGTTCTTGCGTGTGACATATTAAAGAAGCACTGTTTCTGCATTTCGTTTATAAATTTCCAAATTGAGATATGTTCTTTTGTCCTGCAATTTTAAAGAGACCCTCGGTATGGCTGCTTGACAGCGTAATAGCGCGACATCGAGTTCGTAATGTTATTACAAATCTTAAGCCAGTTATAAGCATGTTTAGGAAAATTCTTCGGAAAGCAACCGAGCGTTCTGTTCGATGCAAATAAATTTTTTGCTAAAGTTTTGCACGTGCATATGAAACTTGAAAACAATACTCGTGAATAATGAGGACGCTCACTTGTAAACACAAAATCTGCGGGAAAAAATTGGTACATTGGAGGCCCTATTTTATTGCCTTGCATGTCTTCAATGTCCTTGAAACTTGCAGGCCATATAAATTGATGATTAATCTCGAGATTGTCAAATTTTTAAAAAAAGTTATCTCGCGGTTTTCAAATTATCATCACATTTGTAGGCGTAGACCAAATTACATACAAAAATGGCAACAAGAGCAGCTGAACGCACGCTAATCAAATCCTTCTTTCTCGCAATCGGCCAAAGCAACCCCCTCACTTTTTCACACACCATTTCAAATGGAATCAAACTACTATGAGATGAAACGACATTCCCATCGCGCATCGTTTTCTTTAGATATTAGCCAATTATGTCGATAGTATGTTTTTCTCTGTATTTATAATCCCCAAAACTTCATCCCTAAAAATTTCAAAAACGCTCTCATACATTTCTTTCAAACTTTGTCCAGTTGAAGCCCATGGTCTAATCAACTAGTCCACTAACGGGTTTTACAAAAATTTCTCTTGATCTAGAAAAACTCCGCAACTTGTAAATTTCGGAGGATCACCATTCCGTTGCCATGGAAGCACCGATGTAAACAAATCCAATACTCTCATAAAGTTCAATGTATTGTGTGTTTGCATGCAAAGTGGCTTGACTTTTTATGCCCTACAACAAAAGATATGGCTCATTAAAATTGAAAGGGTGTGGACTTGAGAAATGGGTACGAGCCTCCTTAACCCCGTTTCTGTAGCATGAAGCAACTAGGAATATCCCCTGGATGGGATGCTAGTCCATCGCAGGGTTACCCCCCAGCATTTTATCGCCGGTACCCATTTATACACCTGGGTGGAGAGAGACAGTGTGGAGTAAAGTTTCTTGTCTAAGGAAACAACACGACGGCAGAGACCAGGCTCGAACCACCGACCTTCCGGTTGAAAGTCCGACGCGCTAACCACTACACCACCGTGCCGCCCACATCAGATTGGGGTGCGATAAAACTAATTTCATTTCAGGGTGATACTGAAAAACAGAGAACAGAGCAATTATAATACTTTTTATTTTACTTTTCAAGAAATTAAATTTAACAAGCAACATTCACGAGGAAGAACGAAAGAAAAGTTAATCAGCGACGACGACGTTTGCAGATATATACGTAATAAAATGTAACTCAAGTTCTCACCTTCCAAGTGACCATTATGTTCAATTCTTCGAGGCTGGTCACTGCCATTCAGTGGTCTCCAATTTACAGACTGGCGAGCTTGTGTCGTCGAATTAAAAGTCATTACAACGTGTGCAAAATGGCGATTAGAAAAAATAATCAGATACAACTGAAGATAGGCTCGATAACCAGCCGCTGTTCGGGAGGACGCGAGAAAGCGGCGGAAATCAGTCGGGCCTAATACAAAGACTGAATACTTTTGCTTCGCTGTTACGTCAGATATGTTATAAAAGGAATCGAATTTTTCATATATATTAGACGTTTGTTTTTAATTTTAAAATAAATAATTTATCCGCAGAATTCCCATAAATTATCTACTTGTGAACCTAGCAGTAGCGGACATCATGTACTCAACATTTATGATACCACCGATTTTTTTGAGCCACAATGTTAGCCACCCAGAAGGGGGGACTGGAAGAGTATTGTGTGCACTGCTAACAGGGGAAAGCTTAGCTTGGATTGGAGCCTTTGCTTCTGTCTTTACTCTGGTTGCCATCGCCATTGAACGATACTTTGCCGTTCTATATCCCTATGGAAACAAAGGAAAACTGACCATGCGCAAACTGAAGGTATGTTACTTTGGTAAAAAACATTTGGCAAATAACTCTCTAAGATGACGTGCACATAATTTGTCGTTAACTGTAAAATTGCCAGTTAGTAAACTTGCCTTCTAACAAACGCATTTAGACTGTTCTGTGATATTTTTGAAGTATCAATTGGTACAAGTGGCCAAATTTTATGTTGCACAATTGCCGAATTTAATTCTAACAAATTAAACGAGGTCTCTTCAGGAATTAAATTTACAGTTTATTAGGTAGGACGAAGAGAATGCTAAAATTCCTTTCTCTAGACTACTTTAGTAAACCGTAACGACTTCAAAATACAGACAGGAAGCTACAGATAAATACAGGAACTGGCCGACAAATTACTAGACCAGTAATCGTACAACCCTACTTTTCAAGAAGCAAGGATTATACCAACTTTAACAAGACGATCGAGCGCAACTAGTGTGTGACTCGTCTGACAGCATTATTAGCAGCCAAAACCTAGAAGTGTGACAACATTTTTGGTAAAAACAACCACAAACCGAAACAGTGAAATAGTTTAGGCAAAATGCGAAATATTTTGTTTATTAGGACAACTCTGCATTGCAAACTAAAGCGCTTTCAACTTTCTTAGTCTCTCTTCAAACACACCCACATACACACACATCACACTTTAACTCTCACGTCAGCCAGTGTTTAGGCTTTTTCAACACGCCTGTCAACTAACTGAGGTTTAAGCGTCAGAGTTTTATTCGCGTAAAGTATGTTTTACTTACTCACGTATTTTTTAGGTAATTATTCCTGGTTCTTGGATAGTCGGACTCATTCTCCTATTCCCGTCATTCCTGAATAAGAATTTCGACAATAATAAGCGGAACTTCTGCTTTGTTACTGAGAAGTGGACCAGGCAGGTTGTTTACAATGTGTTTTATGTCTACATTTTCCTTTCGTGCATCCTTCTGGTTGTGTTATACTCCAGGATCGTCTACACCTTGTGGTTCAAGTGTAATGATGATAATGTACTCACCCAGCAACAACAGGTATGAGTTTTGCCTAAAAATCCTCAGTTTTGACTGCACGCCTCTGGCTGTCGGGAGCGGTGACAGGCGGCTTTATTTTCAGGCTTCTTTACGCATGCGTGTATTTGAAACAACAGACAAAATCCCAATCTCGTCCCCAGAGCCCGCGCGTTTCAGGTCAGCGGAGACCAAACGGAACGCGGCCTCTGGGAACGATATTGACAAAATCCAAAGCACATTCTTACCATTCTCTTTGAATGTATACCAAACTTCAAAATCATGTAGAAACCAACCGAAATGTATTATCAAAACGATTGTTGATCGGATAACTGATCACGACCAGATAAACTTTGAGCATGTATTGCCTAAATTTCCCGTTTTTTTCTAATCGAAATCATGGCGGTATGATGCGACACAGAGGACAAAGCTTGGATTTTAATTGGCTCTTGTAATCAACAGGATGAAGAACAAAGGAATAAAAAGCTGTACACTGTTTTTAACTGGCGGCTAAATTAACGTGCGGTTCATGTATCAAAGATCACAATAGGGTGTAGAAGCTAATCTGTTTCCCGGAGGTAGGGGCATTTGATCGCCTAGTATGAGCCTGGGATAGGTCATTTCAACCGAATGTTAATTTGGCCTGGAGGAAGGGAATTTGAACGAACCAAATTTCAAAAGTTCAAATGCGCGTAGAGGTTGCCGGGGCGATTTATTACTTATTACGAAACGAAACCGAGCGGCGTGGTAATTAAAGTGCGCTATTTTACTTACAAATACTTAACATTTACTGTAAATTTTTTATGTACCCAGGGTGTGTTGAAGGTGCGAAAGAGAGTTACCTTGATGGTTGTGACCGTCAGTGCCATTTTTGTAATATCTTATGGAACAGACGCAACACTGCACTTCTTAGAAGAACACGTTGGCTCCATCAAACTTGGTGCTTATGTCATTCCCATTGCCCATACAATGATCATGTTCAATTTCGCTGTCAATCCTTATGCATACGCTCTGATAAACCAACGATTTAGAGAGAAGATGAAGAGAATGATATGCTACAACTCAAGTTCCTCTGCAACAAGGGATGCACCGGCGAGAGAACAACAAGATATCGAGATGATGAAAATGACGAACAACATTGGCACCCGGTTGAGCAACATAGCAGGACCACCTTCCACAGAGTGATGTGCTGGAGACGCCGAACACCAACTCGTATTTTCCTTTTTTTTTCTCAGTTCTTTTTGAAAATTTGTTTCATATAATTTAATACCCATCTAGCAATGAATCCAGTGGTTGACAATTGAATAACCCTGAAATCAATATGGGCACCTTGAGCGGGGTGGGTCTGCCGCACATGCATTTTATTCCCTGATTCCGCTCCTTTCTTGGTAGCCTGGCCTCATAAGCGGAGTCGTCCTCAGTCCCTGGCAGCTTCCGTCTCATGTTTGCGGTTTTTCTATTGCAAATTATTAAACACCTTGAATGATTTCTTCATTAGTGTTGCACGTTCTGAGAGTACTCAGCTGGAAAAACCATCGCATGACTTAAGTCATATATAACTAATCACGTTTCTAATATCCCACGCGTACGCTTGTCGTTCAGAAAAACTACTTCAACGGAGGTAAATAAGGTTTTGTCCAGTACAAAACTTACAAAGCGACATATCCCTCCATATGTGCTGAAACAATCTACTGACGTTTTTTGCCATATCAATCAACTATGTCAGCTGGACATTGTAAAAATCCCTAAGCAGTGCCGGGAAGCTTGGTGAAGTTTATCCCGTGTGCAAGAAGGACTGCTACCTAAACAAGTCAAACTACAGGCCATGAACGATCTTGCCTTCACTTTCGAAAGTCTTTGAGGTCTTTGAGAGATTAGTGCATGTCAGAATAAGCCCCTCATTTTGAGACCATATACCATAGGTTCGTAAACACTTACAAGCAATTCCATGGCTGTGACACTGCCTTCCTCAGCCTGACTGAGCTATGGAAAAGCAGCTCAACAACAATAAAGTCATAGGATTCGTATCGATTTATCTATCAAAACCTTTGATACGTTAACCCAAGATCTGACTATAGAGAAAATACGGGAATATGGGCTGATGAAAAGACGGCAGAACTAATCAAGGGCTACCTCTCTTATCGCCGCCAGCGAGTCAGACTTGGCAATGTATTTCTCCGCTTGCCAAGATATTGCGACAGGAATACACCTAGCTGAACATTGTTAACAAAACTAATACAAGTCAGATATAGAGCAACCATTCCAAACCTCTAATAAAACAAGAGGCTCCTAGCAGCCTATACTCATGCGCATGCATGCGTAAGAAAGTTGTATGATATATTTTAAACAAGATAAGAAGATGTCCGACATGGCGCAGAGTCAGCTCCTTTCATTCAGTCATCGTTCCTGCAAACCACGTTGTTTACTATTGAATGTTTTGTAAATGAAGGCTGTACCACAATGAAGGGGATGATTCTTCTAAGTCTTATATATACCTAACGTGAACATTAGTAATGTAAGTAGGATTGTAGGAGGCGCTGTCGTGACACTTCAGTAACGCTGTTTTACCGGAAGTGAGAGTAACCGGAAGTCACTAAACAGGAAGTTTAAATGGCAAAATTATGAACCGGAAGTGCACAATTTAAAATATGCGTATGCATAAATTTGCATGCAAAATCGTGACACCAAAAAAAATAATAATAACAACAAGAAAAACGGAGCCGAAACCTTACCTCATGCCGCTTCGCGCATGAGTAACAAGACAAACGGAGCCGAAACCTTACCTCATGCCGCTACGCGCATGAGTAAAAATCATAACTGCCAACTACCTAGCTCTCAAATATCATTTTTACAATTAGGATACTTCACTGTTAGAAAGAACCCATCTTCCGAAAATTGTTCTTTTATCCATTGTTTGCCCCTGGCAGAGCACATGGCTAATTATTTGCATCATAATATGTTGCCACCAACATGGCGGCTATCGTCAAAGGCAGAAGGGGTCCATACCAGGCTCCCTGCTATTCGATATAGCGTATGTCATCACAGAGAGTAACGTGTGAGCTTATGCTCACGATACGCAAATTGTCTACGCAGACAAGGATTCGATGCATTTTGGATTACGCGGCCGACAAGAGCACCATGATATGAAAGCCGAAGACTTCTCATTTCAAAGAGATGATGGCGGCGTCGAATTCGTCACTTTTTCTGAAGGTTTAACGAAGACAAGAGGTGGCGGACTGCGAGTTAAATCTCGGCTAGCAACTCCAAAAATGTTTGCGAGCGGCGAGAAGATCAGATGTCCCGTTGCTTTGTTCAAGAAGTACTTAATTAAACGGCCGGCAGCGTTGAAGACGACAGGGCCATTGTACCTTGGTGTTATCGACAAGCCACAGACCAGCGTGTGGTACAAAAAAACGCCCATGGGGAAAAACACTATAAATAACATTATGAAAACAATGAAAGAAAACTCACCAGACAAAAAGCTAACCAACCACAGTGCCAGAAAAACGGTTGTTAAGAAATCGAAGAGCTTCGGCATTCCGAAATGCGAGATCAAAAACATCACTGGTCACAGCTCCGAGCGAGAATTAGACGACTACGACTCCGGTCCGGTGACGAAAATGAGCAGAGAATGATGTCCAACGTCATCGACAATGCCTCAAATGCAAGACAAGTACTCCGACCTCTCTCCTCACTCCCGCAAGTGCAAACTGCTCCAAGTCAAGTGTACAATATTGCCCATTGCAATGTGACGCTTACTGGAAGCCATTCTTCGCAATCCAGTCTCAGCCAGTCCAAGCGAGGTTACAAGAGAATCTTTCTTCAAGACTTTGACTCTGATTAAGCTTTTTTGTTCAGATAAATACATTTTGAGCCATATTTTTGTTGGCAGAAACGATTTACTGAATTGAACTTTAACGGAATAAAAAATTGTCGATTTGTTTGCTGTATTTTGAGAATAATATGTTCATTGAGTCGATTGGTCAGTTGATTGTCATTTATCGCGGCATTGAACAGGCTTCCTAGAAGAGCATCGCGCGTGATCCGCCCGTGAATAAATATTCCCTCAAAATTTTGGCCTTTATGTGATAAACATGTAATCGCAAGAGCCCTAACCTGCGATCAGACGTATTTTTTAAGTTTTTTTTAAAGAGTTTTTTTTAAGGGAGAGGGCATGACCTCAGGCTACAAGTGCCTTCGTGCAATAGACCGTTTTCATAATTACGTTACATACTACAACTACCAGCATTCCTTGCGCATAGCGTGGGAGTCTCTCGCGAACTTTCGCGCAAAATATGTGAGCTTTAGCGGAATGTCTCTTGCAAGAAAAGTACTTTGTTGTTTTTTTAAATAAGCTGAGTTGATTAAAAAGCCTAGTTTTCAAGATAAGTTTTACATCGTTCACGCTTTCGTGTTGTAACGCGTACGTGTTTGTAGTTTCACGAATCGTGTGGCTTATAATTTTTGACAGTTTTAATTACAATTTCACACTATATTTATATACTGGGACGTATTAGTTTTACCTTCACATGACATGGTTTTCAATAAGATTTTTAAGAACTTTTATAAAGAATTTCAAGCCACAATAAGGTAAAAACGGTGACTGAATGCCAAAATCCCAAGTTTAGATCTTTCGTTTCAAGTTTCGAGGAAGTATAAAGCATCTGATACCATATTTCAAAGCCAATTATAAGAAGGCGTTTTCACAAATTAAAAATGTGCTCTTTCGTTTCTCCAGATCGAGCGGTTTCACCGTGCGTTTGAACACCTTTGTCAAGGTTTTTTCCTTCAAGTCGTGTGATCAAGTATATTTTTCTTTTCTTCTCTTACTCTTTCTTCCTTTTTGTTTTATTCATAGTGGTTCGTGGTCTGGTTTTAAATTACAATTTTCAATTTCTACTTTCGTATCGGACGTGACCACCATGTTTATTTTACCAGTGTTCGTGTTTTGCGCGAAGGTTCGCGCGAGACTCCCACGCTAAGCGCAAGAAATGCTGGTAGTTGTAGTATGCGACGTAATTATGAAAACGGTCTATTAAGGATTAATTTCACTTGTATTTTCAAAGTTCTCACAAATTTGCCCTCTTCGCTTCGCGACTTGGGCAATTTTTGTGAGAACTTTGAAAATACGCGTGAAATTAATCCTTAATTGCACTCGGGCCCATGCGATTACACATACAAATGACGTTCGGGAGAAACTAACAGAGAAAACCCGAGAATCCAACAATCATGATGTTTTTATCACGTGACACAAAATTTGGACTTCTGAGATCATTTGTAATTCTTCACGATTCTTGGACAACCTCAGTCGTTCCCAGGGACTTCTCGGTTCTCAAAATGGCGGTTTGAGAGGAGCCAGGAAAGAATGGAGACTGATGGAGATCGAACCGCCGCGTGGACTGCCGCCATATTGAAAACCGAGAAGACCCTGGGGACGAGGTTGAATTCTTGGAGTTTCTCCGCGTCGCCATTTTGAACTCGGAAAAGGCCCTGGGAATGAAAAACTCACACCTTGTGCAGCTTACGCGACCAGAGTAGCGCCAGTCTCTCTGCGCAGTAAATATCCCGGATACTGAGCGGCCGCGGTGGTTTGGCGCGCGTTGGAATGTCGCTGTGATTATTCCCGCAATTGTTGTTAAATTGAATAAAAATGAATAAAGGTGCATGCATTCTTATTAGTCTCTCAAAATTTCATGTTGTCAGTTACAAAAGCCTTATAACATAGACCACCCTCTCTATTTTAAGAAACTGAAATAAATGAAGGCCCATGCCTCATAGTTGGTTATACGGCTGGCAACGCGAGACGGAGTAAAATGGAGTGAATCTTGTTTTGATTCACTCCCCGAGCAGGCAAGATAAGCCATTCCTCTTAACGTTTTATCGCTGTGGTCTTGCCGCATTTAAAGTCTCTTGCCGTGATTTAACAAGATTTATTATTTGGCTGAACTGGTCCGTGATGAAAAGGAGCATTCTGATTGGTTCTCTAGGCGGTCCTAATTTTTGCATACGGACCCTAAGATGGACCGCTCGCGAATTAATTTCGCAAAATCTTTTTAATATGAAACATTAAATAAACAAAACTTTTTTATTAAGTAGAAACATTTTTTCTTCATGTTCGGATGATAATTTCGGTTAAACTGTTACGAAAGTGGCCTGAAAAATGCAAATTATATGCTTAACTTTGGCGCGCGCGTTTGCTGAGAACAGATGCATTAATTTATCAGCAAAATTTTAAAAGAGCCATAATAATAAAAACTTTTGAACTAGCTTGTTCGGTCCGTATTGGAAAACATTGGTCGAGTTCTTTTTTTTGCAAGTTTATGGACCGAGCCGTCGGCTCGGTCCATAAACTTGCAAAAACAATAACACATATCTTTCAACAAAAACAACCACAACAACAAAATGCATGACTGCTCTAAAATTAACATGTTAGGTTTTCATTATAAAACTGCGAGCATACTATTTTAGGTTTTCAAACAAGAAGTTAAAGCAATGAGAAGACAACAACAACAACAACTTTATTTGTAATTTGTAATTTATTATTATTATTATTACCCTATATATAGCTAAATTTTTGAAAGGGTGGTCAACGAAAATTACAGCAATTTCACTACAACTAGCCCAAACAAGGGTTTTTATGACACCGATCAGGCCGAAAATCACAGAGAAGAGAGAGAAGAGGGGAAGGCAGCGAGGGCGAGAGAAAAAAATACTAGCAACAGTCTTTAGTTTTTAAATTGAGGGTTTTAGAGATAGTTTTTGAACGACAAAAAAAAAACAGGGTCAAGCGTACTCACGAACGGTTACTTAGGGCGACACCCTTTTCAAAAATCCAGGTATATATCTCGATAGCATGGCGACAATGGTCGGGAAAAGTGCCAAAAAGCCATTTCCGGCCAAACTCAGCGCCTTCTGGAACACTCCACAGCGTTTGCTTGAAATATATAGCTGAATTATTTAAAAAGGTGGTCAACGAAAATTACAGCAATTTCACTACAACTGGCCCAAACAAGGGTTTTTATAACACCGATCAGCCCGAAAATCACAGAGAAGAGAGAGAAGAGGAAAAGGGAGCGAGGGCGAGAGAAAAAAAGACTAGCAACAGTCTTTAGTTTTTCTATTGGGGGTTTTAAAGATAGTTTATGAACGACAAAAAACAAGGCCAAGCTTACTCACGAATGGTTACTTTGGGCGATACCCTTTTCAAAAATCCAGGTGTATATTCATTTATATAAATTTACAATAAGTAATAGAATTAAGGGAGAGTACTGGCTGCCCGAAATAACCATAATGCCAGAAAACTAGGGAAGCCATCCTTAGAAGAAGAGAAATGCAATAACTAACAAAGAAATCTAACTCACAAGCTTAACAAATTCCACTGCATGGAGGGGGAAAGTTATACAAGATAGCCAAAGTGGCACTTTAATTCTTCAACTGTTTTGCTCTGAATAGGCCTATTTCGATATAGTAAAACTCTTGCTTGGCTTCAAGGCTCAGCGGAATAAAAGAGAAGAAAGCACCCTTTGTTTTGTCCCCAAAACCTCGGAGCCAAGTTGGAATTTTATAATATCATAATTGGATTAATTATCAAACTTTCGGAAGGCCGCGACAAATTGTTGCCTTTTCTAGACCGATTAAATAAGTGGACTAGGCATGAAACATCAAACGGTAACTACAAAAATTAAATAAAAAAATACAAAAATATTCATATGATAATTTAAATCCTTTACTGTTTCACCACAGTGGTTTTAAAATGAAATAAAATACCTGTTTACACTTGAATATGTCTAACGGCTAAATTAAACATTTGAGTCATTTGGAATATATGGACTTGATGGACAGATATCACCTGCGTGATGGTAATCAGATTTCAGCTTCTACGTCTTTATATTCATAATTATCTTGTGTGCCAGTTATAAGCCATTTCAGTTTTGGGGAAACCTCACGGACGAACTATCACCGTATATCTCTCAGGTACCAACTAAGCTGTAAAAAAGCTTGTAACAATTTTCAAATAATTCTTGTAATTCTAAAGCCCGGGCAAAACAGGAAAAAGAGCTGGCGAAAGTTCAAACTTCCGCTCTCGTCTGACCTCACACTCTCATACACTCTCACCAACTCGCATACTTCATTAGAGCAAAACAGAACAGTGGTTTGGTGATAAAGTGCAGGATTACAAGGATGGAAGTGGATTACAGTTGCATTTTAGTAAAACTTTAAGTTGTTTAGCTATTATTATGTTGATTGCGTTCGACAATGCAATGGAGAACGCTTCGTACTCTGAGGCAGGAAAAATTCAGCTGTTTTCATAAGGCAGGCGGGCGGGTGGGCTGCCTTTTGGAGGATCGTGGAAAATGGCAAATTTCTTTTATGTAGTCGCGACGGGAATCTCTACGCTCGGTAATTTTAAACACTGTTTTTAAAAGTTAAATAAAAGAATAGGTTTATACTTTCCCCAGTAAACTATGTTGGGTCATACGTAAATGAAACGACTTTACTTTTTAGAAATGGCTTTAAAATATTTTTTTGGAGCCCACAACAGTCCAAACGGCTAGAGGCCTAAATTTGCGCGTGCATGGCTAGAATCGCATAAATTCACGAGATTGCTGCCTAAGAACCACGAAACGCAACAGTAAATTAACGCATGTTAATTTTGAGATTTTGAGAACCGTATACTGCTGTATATACACGGGCGGCTCTAGTTTCTTGCTATTTCGGACCTTATTTTAGGGCAGTGTTATGTCAGATTGGTCAAAACGACGAAACGTTCTGAATTGTCGCTAAAAACATTGTTTTTTGACAGATGATACATGCAGGAATGACGATGTCAATATTAATTATATGCTTCTCATTTTCCTAGACTAATGGCCTTGATAAGTTTCCATATTGTGTTCGTTTTTAAGCAATACATTTTTTTAATCCTGGATAGAAGTTCTTTTTGTTGAAATGATCTTCATAGGATTGGTTACGTTTGTCAAAAGCAATAACTCTTTTTGTCCTAAAGATGTTTTCTTTAGTCTGGATAAAGTTTGCTTCAATCCATTAGCTTGAAATGATGATACATGCAGGAATAACGATGTGAATATTAATTACACGCTTCTCATTTTCCTAGACTAATGGCCTTGATAAATTTCCATATTTTGTTCGTTTTTAAGCAATACATTTTTTATACTGGATAGAAGTTTTTTTTTGTTAAAATGATCTTCATAGGATTGGTTGCGTTTGTCAAAAGCAATAGCCCTTTTTGTGCAAAAGATGCTTTCTTTAGTCTGGATAAAGTTTGCTTCAATTCATTAGCATGAAATATTTTATACAATGTGTATTATTGAGCCTGATGTTCTCTTTGGGCTCGGCGATAACGTGAAAATATAACGTTATCTGCTTCCACCATGTCAATAGCTCCTTTGTTCGATATATAAATCTCACACAACCCACGGTTCCGTGAATCGCTCGACGGGAGGACTAACTTTTCAATCATCTGCTTTTGAATCACTTCGGTGGACAATACGTTTTCAACTCCGCTAATTAATTAACCCGTCACTCCCAATAATGCTTGGTGTTGTTTCTTGCCCAGCTTGTTGAAAAAGTGGATGTGTTGGGTGTGAATTGCTCTCTTGCCCGATTTGTCGACACGATATTTTAGTCAGTTACCTTCAGTCGTGTCTTTTTTGAAGTAAATAGTTGGGGAAGCAAACTTTGCAAAAAAAAAAACATTTTACGGTAACTAATTGTTCCATTAATAAAAGAATCGCAATAAATGACAAAAAAGTTACTGACCTCTAGGACTTCATGCCATATGTTAAGTTAATTCTTTAAATTGTTTCTTTTCCATTTAGATAAGGAGAAATATCACTAGCTCCCCTCAGTTATGTCTATGTCAGCTGATATTGCCATAACAACAGTGACGTCAATATTCATTATAGCGTGCATTGTGGGAAACTGTTTTGTTTGTGCTGTCGTGCTGAGAAATCGAGATATGAGGTACATATAGTAGGGTTAGTGTTTCTAGTTAGCTAAGTTTCTAAGTAGCCGAACATATTGTACCGACTCAGGATTGTGGAGGAGCGGCTGAAGGTGGGTAGTTCGAGCCCTGCTTTCTCGACCTCATCGTGTTGTTTCCTTTGAAATGTATATGAATGGAAGGGTCTCAATGGGGTGGTGGCTTTTACGGTTAACGGTTAAAATTTTGGCTTTTTTACGGCTAACGGTTAATCACTTCCCGTTAATTACTTTGAACAGAAATCTAAAAAATTACTTTCCATTGTTTTAAAAAGTTTAAAATAACTTCTATTATTTTAAAAAGTTAAAAATTAATTCCCATTGTTGTAAAACACATTAAAGGTCTGCGGACCATTCTGGGCAAGACACAAACTCACATAACAACATAACAGTCTTAACAAGAGATGGCAAATGACAAATCGTGGCTAGAAATTCTTTTCATGGTTAACATTTTTTCACCTAACGGTAAAAAGTTTTCCCTTTGTACGCCTAACGACTAAATTTTTGGGCCTTTTTACGGCTAACGGTGAACTCCAGTAAGAACCTCAAATGGGTACCCCTGAACTTACCTTGCGAGATAAGAGGCAATGGAGGCAGCACAGAAGGATTAAATCGACTAAAGAACTACGCGTCAAATTGGGGTGCGATAAAACTTATTTCATTTTAGGATGATATTGAAAAACAGAGAACAGAGTAATGATAATACTTTTCATTTCACTTTTCAATAAATTAAACGTAACAAGCAACTTTCACGGTGAAGACCATATACAGACAGGCGAGCTTGTGTCGTCGAATTTAAAATACGTGTGCAAAATGAGGGTCGTGAAGGGGGGTACCAAATCCCAGTTCCCAGCCTAAATTTGGCCCAAATCCCAGTTCCCAAACTTGCAGAACTTGTCCGCTGACCAGGAAAACTGACAGAACGTAACTATGCAACCGTGTAAGCCTGGTAGCTAGACCGCGGGCGCGAAGGCGAAAAATACTGATTTCACGGTCTTTACTGTCTCTACTGAGGAATGCAAGGTCTGTTGCTACGATATTTTATTTTTCTATTTCAAAATATTGGAGCAAAGACCGCTGAAGAAAAGAAATCCCATTCCCATTTTATAATTGTTCATCCTATTCCCAGTGGCTAAATCCCAGTCCCAGTGAGTAAATCCCATTTTCCCAGTCCAAAATAAGGCTAATCCCAGTTCTCATTTTACCCCTTCACGACCCTCCAAAATGGCGATTACAAAAAATGATCATTTACAAAGATAGAGTCTAATCGTTTTGCTTTGCTAGTATGTCAGATCAGGAGCCCATCTATTGATGGGCTCCTGGTCAGATATGTTATAAAATGAATCGAATTTTTTCATATATAATACGTTTTTTTTTTTGAAGTTTTGAAATAATGATTTATCCGCAGAATTCCCATAAATTATCTACTGGTGAACCTAGCAGTAGCGGACATCATGTACTCAACATTTATGATACCGCCGATTATTTTGAGCCACAACGTCAGCACTAGCCACCCAGAGGGAGTGACTGGAAGAGTATTGTGTGTACTGCTAACAGGGCCAAACTTAGCTTGGGTTGGAGCCTATGCTTCTGTCTTTACTCTGAATGCCATCGCCATTGAACGATACTTTGCCGTTCTATATCCCTATGGAAACAAAGGAAAACTGACCATGCGCAAACTGAAGGTATTTTACTTTGGTAAAAAACATATGGCAAATAACTCTCTAATATGACGTCCAGTAAATTTGTCGTTAATTGCAAAACTGCCAATTAGTAACCTAACCTTCTAACAAAGACAATACAATAAGACTGTTCTGTGATATTTTTGAAGTTTCAATTGGTACAAGTGGCCAACTCCGGGGGGGGGGGGTGGTGGTACTCAGGTATATTAGTGACGAGGAGGTGCCAAGACATGACAAGACATGTTGTATCGAACACCTTCTCCCCACATGTCATGTTAATATCAGTTTGTATACCTTTTTTCGGTTTGAAATTAGCGATCTGAGGACATTTTTTGGGTTAGAAAAAAGTGGTGACTTTTTTGGGGTGAAAGATTTTGGTAAGGATTTTTTTGGGGAGGTTGACTAAAAGCGAAGCCCAGGCTTCTCATTTTCATGTCACACAATTGTACCAGTTTCATGTACAAACGTAAACTACATGCAAATGACAAGGAGACTTCCTGTTTTAGTGGTTTATTCATAAGAGGTCACGTTATAACAGTTACATAATATGAAGTATGTAAATTTGATAAAATATCGCATTACACTTTATTTGCGTGCCTGAAGTTTGTGACAGGTGCATGATGAATAAAGAAAAGTGGTTGTCTGGAACTCTCTTGATGTGCATTTTTGTAACTTTTTTATGCAGAGAAAAAAAATTGACTTTTTTCGGTTACGTTCTGGGCCATTGGTCTTTTTTTGGGTCTGGTTTTAGCCTGATAGTACTTTTTTGGCGTCTAACAATTTGGCCTCATTCGCACCTCCCCGTCACTAATATACCTGAGTACCCCCCCTGAGGGCCAACTTTTATGTCGCACAATCGCCAAATTTAACTATTCTGAGGAATTATGCGAGGTCTCTTAAGGAATTAAATTTAACGGCATTGAGTCTAACAGAGACGTATTTGAGACCTCAAGTAGTTTAAGGCCTGGGTCAAGGGCTTTGACAAGGAAAAAACGGTTTATTCGTAATAACTTTTACAAACGGAATGGAACTGAATCGAAATTTGGCACATAGAAAGATATTATCATCCTTAACATTTTTAACTATAATAAGCTTTGGCATAGGTCACGTGACATGTCACGTGGCCATTTTTCTTAAAATAGCAAATATTTGACGAATTGGTGACGGATTTAAGAGAAAACATCAAATAAAAATGCTTTTCTGATGCAGATTAAATATCTCCACCTCTTCACGTTTGGAATGAGTGTCCATTAATCTCTAAAAAAAATTATAAAGACAAAGGTCATTTTTCAGTCCAAAATTCAACCTATAATTATTTATATTCATTTTGATCTAGGTTTTCTCGGTGTAGATATTAAGTGTCAACCATATTTTCCGAACACACTTTAAACCCAGGCCTTAAACTGCTTGAGCATTTTATAAAACGCCTTAAAGAGCTAAAACTGACCTACAGTTTATTAGGTAAGACGAAGAGAGAATGCTAAAATTCCTTTCCCTAGACTACTTTAGTAAGCCGTAACGACTTCAAACTACACACAGGAAACTACAGAAAAATAAAGAAAACCGACAAATTACTAGACCAGTCATCGTACAACCCTACATTTCACGAAGCAAGGACTAAACCAACTTTGACAAGACGATCGAGCACAACTAGTGTGTGACTCACCTGACAGCATAGCAGCCAAAACCTAGAGGTGCGACAACGTTTTTAGTAAAAACAACCACAAACCGAAACTGTGAAAGAGTTTAGGGAAGTTGTGAAATATTTTGTTTATTAGGACAACTCTAGATCTGCATTGCAAACTGTAGCGCTTTCAACTTTCTTAGTCTCTCTTACATACACACCCAAATTACACTTTAACTCTCACGTCAGCCAGTTTTTAGGCTTTTTTAACACGCATTTCAACTAACTGAGGTCTTAGCGTCAGAGTTTTATTCGCGTGAAGTATGTTTTACTCACTTTTATGAAATTACACATATTTTGTAGGTGATTATTCCTGGTTCTTGGATAGTCGGACTGATTATCCAATTCCCGTTATTCCTGTATAGGAATTTCGACAAGAAGCGGAACTCCTGCTTTATTACTGAGAAGTATCCCAGGCAGGCTGGTTCCATAGTGTTTTATGTCTACATTTTCCATTCGTGCATCCTTCTGGTGGTGTTATACTCCAGGATCGTCTACACCTTGTGGTTCAAGCGTAATGATGATAATATACTCACTCATCAACAACAGGTATGAGTTTCGCCTGAAAATCCTCAGTTTTGGCTGCACGCGGGCGCCCCTGGCTGTCAGGAGGGTGAGAGGCGGCTTTATTTTCAGGCTACTTTACGCATGCGTGAATTTGAAACAAGAGACAAAATCCAAACCACATTCTATTCTCTTTGACTGTATACCAAACTTTTGATTGTTGATAACTGATGACGACCAGATAAATTTTAAGCATGTAAATTTCCCGTTTTGTCAGTGATTGGCTCTTATAACCAATAGGGTGAAGAACAAAAGAATAAAAAGCTCTACACTGTTTTTAACTGGCTGCTGATGTGATTGTCGAATCGTCCCGATAAATCTAAATTAACGTGTTCATGTATCAAAGCCGGAGGTAGGGGCATTAGTATGAGCCTGGGATGGGTCATTTGAACCGCATGTTTATTTGGCCTGGAGGAAGGTAATTTGAACTGACGAACCAAATTTCAAAAGTTCAAATGCCCGGAGGTTGCCGGGGCATTTATCACTTGTTACGAAACGCAACCGAGCGGCGTGGTAATTAGAGTGCGTTATTTTACCTACAAATGCTTTTAAGCATTTAAAAATGTTACAATAAATATTAAAATATTTACTGTAACATTTTCATGTACACAGGGTGTGTTGAAGGTGCGAAAGAGAGTTACCTTGATGGTTATGACCGTCAGTGCCATTTTTGTAATATCTTATGGAACAGACGCAACACTCCACATCTTAGAACAACACGTTGGCTCCATCAAACTTGGTGCTTATGCCATTCCCATTATCCATACAGTGATCATGTTCAATTTCGCTGTCAATCCTTATGCATACGCTCTGATAAATCAACGATTTAGAGAGAAGATGAAGAGAATGATATGCTGCAGTTCAACTTCCCCTGCAACAAGAGTTGCACCGGCGAGAGAACAACAAGACATCGAGATGAGGAACAACATTGGCACCCAGTCGAGCAACATAGCAGGACCACCTTCCGCAGAGTGATGCGCTGGAGACGAACATCCCCTCCGATTTTCATTTTTTTTTTAGTTGTATTTTAAAATTTGTTTCATATAATTAATATCCATCTAGCACTGGATGAATTCAGTTGTCAACTATAGTAGCCTGGCCTTCTATACGTGGAGTCGTCCTTCCCTGGTAGCTTCCGTCTCATGTTTGTGGTTTTTCTATACATCTTATTCAAAAATGGCGGCCGATTTATTATTCTTTTGTATTTATTTTAATTAGCCTCACTAGCCTCATTTTAGAGTATAAGTTCTTTTGAATTTTGCACATGCTAACGAGGCTAGTGAGGCTAATTAAAATAAATACAAAAGGATAATAAATCGGCCGCCATTTATGAATAAGGTGTATTGCAAATTATTAAACACCTTGACTATATGAAATGGAATGAAAAGAAATCACTCCAAGTACCAAGTCATAGTATTGGGAAATACGCATGCGCAGTCCAAGCCCGAATTCTGTTACGAGAATATAGCCATTCCTAGCACCACAGAGTTTGAACTGCTTGGGGTTGCTATTGACGACAAAACTGAATTTCGAGAAACATGTCGCAAAACTTTGCAGAAAGGTATCCGAACAGTTCACAGTCTTAAAACGCATAAGAAATTTAATTCCCCTCGAAATTAGAAAGAATATGTAATACCTGCTTTATTACCCTACATTTCAACTACTTCGTTGAAACCTTGCGTACAATTTTAAGCAAATTTGATAGCTGACCTGTTTTTATATCGGACTGATTCTAATTTTAAAACGGTTTTCAATTAAGTGTCGAAAGTAAGTTTGCGATTACTTTGGTTTTGCATTGCTACGCTTTGTGATTGGCTAAAAATTCTCGCGCCAGTTTATCAACCAATCAGAAGTGAACCAGAACCAATCGTGACTAACACGCTTGCGTTTTCCCGCGCTTGGCGCCGGCTACATGTAATTGCTTCGAGCTCTGATTGGTTCATTGGATTGTCTGTGTCTGTTGTGATTGGCCAGAATGATTACTTTGGTTTTGGTTTTACGACACTCTTAGTCTTTTACTGACCATTCATAAACTGCAGACCAATTTTCAATTTTTAGTTCTTTTAGATTCTTAACTGTACGTTATATTTATTGTTTTTTTTTTTTATTTTGTTGTGGCAATACCTGGAAACTTAAGGTGGCTCATAGCTAAGTGCATTTGTTCACGTTAAATAAAATTGTATTGTATTGTATTGTATTGTATTGCATTGTATACTGCGTTAACGTTGAAAAAAATACATTTCTCCCGTTCCCCACGCTTTGGGAATCCCACTCCCCGTCCTCTTTTTTTTCTGCCTCCTACAGACTTTCCGCTCACTTTTCTCCTCCTCCCCCTCATGAAAAACATCACGTTTCAGAAATTTGTTTAGTCTGTAGACCAAAACTGAAAAGTAAAACAATAAATATATATATATTTTTTATTTTTTCATTTATGGTCTATAGATAAAACTTATAAATATTATGTAACAGTCTATATATAACCCCGGGGGGACTCCCATATAAAAATGACGGGGGTGCTCGTCGGAGATTTTCAATAAACATCCTAAAAGGTACCAGAATGTCGTTTGATTGACGTGGCTCAAATGAATTTTTACCCCTACTAAAGAGGTACCAATTCCAAAACAACACATGTCATATTCTGTCACATTTCTTCGGCTCAAGGTTCGGCTAAAAGGTTGCCGCGATAATTCTAGCAGTGGCCATTTTAGATTTTAGTACCCTAAGCTGGATCAATCTACAAATTTTGATCCCTAAAAGGTACGACGAGCACCCCCGTCATTCTAAAATGCGAATCTCGTTTATTATAAAACTACTGGTTTCCACCTCCAAGTAATATTTTTTTACAAATCAATTGACTATTAACAGTTTTTATTAGTATTTCTTAAATTGATTATCCTTAAGCTGTGAACTGCGTATTGTAAATTGAAGTTGAAATAATGGTAAAGTCTTGATTTGACGTCATCTAATTAGCATTTTGTAAATTCAAATCTCTATAACTCACTAACGCGACGTTAAAAACAAGAAATATTTCACTATTCGACTTTTCAACGTACATTGAGTTGATTAAAAGAAAAAAAAATTGAGGGTTAGGTGCACTTTAATTATTTCGCTTCGTCGATAAAGTTGCCAGTTATCATGCAGTTTAAATCGAAAATTCGTCAGTTTATTCTCACCAGTTTTATTTTGATAGCTGGCATGCAGGAATGTTGCAAACCTATGTCAAGTGACTCGGTATGGCTAAAAGTCCACAAAATACCATAAAAACTTTGGCCGAAATCAGAACGATTTTATACCAAAATTGTACAAACTCTACTGGTACCGGGAAAATCAAAAGGATAACTTTCTTTTCAATTATTTCAACTTTACTAGGCACAGAAACAATTATTCTAACAGACTTGAAACAATGAATCTACTTGGAAATACAAGATAAAAAGTGTTCCGTTTAGTTTTAAACAATATTTCGCTCAATTTACCCCTGGCGGATCACGTGAACTAATTTGCATACCTAATTCACGTTTTTAAAAATGTATAAAAGTGCATACTTATTAGTCTCTGTAAAATTTCATGTTTTCAGTGACAAAAGCCTTAGAACATAAGCCGCCCCCTCTATTTTGGGTAACTGAAATAAATGAAGGCCCATGCCTAATGATTGGTTATACGGCTGACAAAGCGAGAGAGCAAAATGAAGTGAATCCTGTGTTGATTGGCTACCCGAGAAGGCAAGATGGGCCTGTCACTTAACAAGATATCTTTCAACAAAAACAATCACAACAACAAAATGCATGACTGCTCTAAAATTAACATGTCAGTTTTTCAATATAAATAAATAATAATAAATAATCACTTTATTTAAGTGTCAAGGTATTTAGCGCGCGAGCACTAATTGGGGACACTAAATATAGAAACAAATATAAAACTGCGAGCATACTATTTTAGGTTTTTAAACAAGAAGTTAAAGCAAGGAGAAGAGAAATGCAATTACTAACAAAGAAATCTGACTCCAACAAGCTTACACTGACTCGCAATACCCACTTGCGACTTCAAACATAAACAGACGCCACAGCATTGCATGAAGGGGGAAAGTCACACCAGATAGCCCAAATGGCACTTCCATTCTTCAACTGTTTAGCTCTGAATAGGCCTATTTCAATGTATAAAACTCTTGCTTGGCTCCAAGGCTCAGGGGAATAAAAGAGAAGAAATATAATCACCTTTTGTTTTGTCCCCGAAGCCTCGTAGTGAAGCTTGTATTTTCATATATTGAAAATGGTATACTTGATTATCAAACTTTCGGAAGGCCGCGACAAATTGTCGCTTTTTTAGACCAATTAAATTTTGTTATAGGTGGACCATAAAACATCAAACGGCGACTACAAAAGTTAAGTAACTGGAGCAATACAAAAATATTTATAAGATAATTTAAATTCTTTACTGTTTCACCATAATGGTTTAAAAAATAGAGTAAAATACCCGTTAACGTAACACTTGAATAAGTCTAACGGCTAAATTAAACATTTGAGTCATTTGGAATATATGGACAGATATCACCTGCGAGATGGTAATAACAGCTTCTGTCCGCCTTTATATTCATAATTATCTCTTGTGCTAGTATAAGCCTTCATTTCAGTTTTGGCGAAACTTCACGGACTTGACGGACGGACTATCACCGTATTTCTCTCAGGTACTTACTAAGTTGTAAAAGCTTGTAACAATTTAAAAATATTCTTGTAATTCCAAGCCCGGGACAAACGGTAACAAGAGCTGACGAGAGTTCAAACTCCCGCTCTCGTTTGGCCTCAAACTCTCATACACTCTCGCCAACTCGCATACTTAATTAGAGCAAAACAGAACAGTAGTTTGGGGATAAAGTGCAGGATTACAAGGATGGAAGTGGATTACAGTTGCATTTTAGTGAAACTTTAAGTTGTTTAGCTAATTATTACGTTGATTGCGTTCGACAATGCAATGGAGAACGCTTCCTACTCTGAGGCAGGAAAAATGCAGCTGTTTTCATGAGGCAGGCGGGAGGGCGGACTACCTTTTGGAGGCTCGTGGAAAATGACAAATTTCTTTTACATAGTCGCGCCGGGAATCTCTACGCTTGGTAATTTTAAACACTCTTTTAAAAAATTAAATAAAAGAATAGGTTTGTACTTTTCCCATTAAACTATATTGGGTCATAAGTAAATGAAACGACTTTAATTTATGGAAATGGATTAAAAATATTTTTTTTTGAGCTCACAACAGTCCAAACGACTAGACGCCTAAATTTGCGCGTACATGTCTAGAATCGTATTAAAAACACGAGATCGCTGCCTAAGAACCACGAAACGCAACAATAAATTTTTATTACTATTACTATTGTTATAATTCTAGGTTAAGTGTTCCACACATGTTAATTTTGATATGTTTTCAATTGGAGATTCATGAAAATTATTAAACTAGCACCCGTTTTGCAAGTTTTTGAAACTGATTCAAAACCTTCGCAACGCAAAAATTGCGAAGAAAATTGTCCGCGAACCCATGTTGAGCTAAAAACATATCGTCGTTCAGAATCGTCCCGTTTAACATCACCTTTAGGTATAAAAATTTAACGTATTCATCTCGAACAGGCCCTTTGTCATTCAATTCAAATTGGAGTGTCATGATCTGCACCAAACTTGACAAGAAAACTTATTTTATTTGAGATCTGGCAAATGAAAGGTAAGGTAAGGAAACACGACCAATATTTTCCCAATACGGACCTGACGCTAGTTTAATAACATCTATATACTGCTGTATATACGCCGGCGGCTCGAGTTTCTTGCTATTTCGGACCTTTTTTAGGGCAGTGTTATGTCAGATTGGTCTATACGAAACGTTCTGAATTGTCACTAAAAACATTGTTTTTTGACAGATGATACATGCAGGAATAACGATGTGAATATTAATTACAGGCTTCTCATTTTTTAGTGTCCGTTTTTAAGCAATACATTTTTTAACACTGGATAGAAGATTTTTGTTGAAATGATCTTCATAGTATTAGTTGCGTTTGTCAAAAGCAAGAACCCTTTTTGTCTTTCCTTTAGTCTAGAGAAATTTTGCTTCGTTAGCTTGGAATATTTTCATACACTATTGAGCCTGATGTTCTATTTTCGTTATCTGTCTCCACCATGTCAATAGCTCCTTTGTTCGATATATAAACATGACAAAACCCACGGTTACTTGAATCGCTCGGCGGAAGGTTTCAATCATCTGCTTTTGAATTACTTCGGTGGACAATGTTTGGCGTCGTTTCTTGCCCAGCTTGTTGAAAACGTGGATGTGTTGGGTGTGGATTACTTGCTTTCCCGATCTGTTGACACGTCATTTTTGTCAGTTATCTTCAGTCATGTCTTTTTTGAAGTAAATGGTCGTGGAAGCAAACTTTGCCAAAAAAAAAAAATTACAGGAATTATTGTAGAAGTTATTGTACCATTAATAAAAGAATCGCAATAAATGGCAAAAAAATTACTGACCCGTTAGACTTCATGCCATACGTTAATTCTTTAAATTATTTCTTTTCCATTTAGATAAGAAGAAATATCACTAACTCCACACAGTTATGTCTATGTCAGCTGATATTGCCATAACAACAGTGACGTCATTATTTGTTATAGCGTGCATTGTGGGAAACTGTTTTGTTTGTGCTGTCGTGCTGAGAAATCGAGATATGAGGTACATATAGTAGGGTTAGTGTTTCTAGTTAGCTAACTTTCTAAGTAGCCGAATATTTTGTAAGACCGACTCAGGATTGTGGAGGAGCGGGTGCAGTGAAGGTCGGTAGTTCGAGCTCTGCTTTGTCGACCTCATCGTGTTGTTTCCCTAGAAATGTATATCAATGGAAGGGTCTCAATGGGGTGGTGGCTTTTACGGTTAATTGTTAGGATTCAGTTAGCTCTTTTTACGGCTAACGGTTAATTACTTCCCGTTACGGTGAACAGAAATCTTAAAAATTACTTTCTAAAGTTTTAAAAAGTTTAAAACATCTTCTATTATTTTAAAAAGTTAAAAATTAATTCCCATTGTTGTAAAACACCTTTAAGATCTTAGGACCATTCTGGGCAAGACACAAACTTACATAACAACATAACAGTCTTCACAAGAGATGGCAAATGACAAACCGTGGCTAGAAATTCTTTTTATGGTTAACATTTTTTCACCTAACGGTGTTTAAAGTTTTCCATTTTTACGCGTAACGACTAACTTTTAAGGCCTTTTTACGGCTATCGCTTAACTCCGTTAAGACCCTCAAATGGGTACCCCTGAACTACCCTGGACTAAAACATAGCCCGCCTTTTCATGGGCGGGCTATCACATAGGCGAGCTATCGTTATTTGGCGGGCTCTTGTTTTGGTGGGCTCATATTTTAGCGGCCTTTTTTTATTGCAACGGCGCGCTCTGTAAATATAAAGCACTGCATAACAAACATGATAGCAAGAAGAAAGGCTATAGCGGCGAGTTTCATGTTTTTATCGCTTGTTCCGCTTGCTCTTGCATTTACTTTGGTTTAACGGCTTGCTTGTTGTTAATGCAACGATTTACTGTGATCTCCTTCGACAGACGGAGGTGTTTGACAAATAAACACAACAAAAACTTGATTTGCTTGTATGGCGCCGCCATCATGTTCGAGGGGTTTCAAGTTAACAGAAATAAAAGTGAAAACTGCAAAGGACCGCAAACGATAATGTTGCTTACAACATACGTAGGATCTACAAGAGACCTAATCGGCCAAAAAAAATGAATAAACACACGATAAACTGCACGGCTGATATAGCCCGCCTAAGAGGGTGACCCTGAGGTGACCGTGTAAACGCAGAAAATATAGCCTGCCTAGGAGGGTGACCCTAGCAAGCAGACAGGGTGATCCGGGTAGGCGGGTGACCCTGTCTATCATGTAAACACTTCACTGCGCTTTGTAAAGAAATGTATGAAAAATTGGCCCTCCCAGGATAGCCCGGCTAGGAGGGTGACCCTGGTACCTGGGTCACCCTCCCTCTATGTAAACAGGCCCTAATTATAATACTTTTCATTTTACTTTTCAAGAAATTAAAATTAACAAGCAAGAAACGTTAATCAGCGACGACGACTTTTGCAGAAATGTGATAAAAATTTAACTCAAGCTCTTTCCTTCTAAGTGACCATTATGTTCTATTCTTCGAAGCTGGTCACTGCCGTTCAGTGGTCTCCAATTTACAGACTGGCGAGCTTGTGTCGTCGAATGTAAAATACGTGTGCAAAATGGCGATTACAAAATATGATCATTTTCAAAGACAATGCTTTTGCTTTGCTAGTAAGTCAGATATGTTAGAAAATGAATCGAATTTTTGAAGTTTTGAAATAATGATTTATCCGCAGAATTCCCATAAATTATCTACTTGTGAACCTAGCAGTAGCGGACATCATGTACTCAACATTTATGATACCGCCGATTATTTTGAGCCACAATGTTAGCCACCCAGAGGGAGTGACTGGAAGAGTATTGTGTACACTGCTAACAGGAGGAAACTTAGCTTGGATTGGAGCCTATGCTTCTGTCTTTACTCTGATTGCCATCGCCATTGAACGATACTTTGCCGTTCTATATCCCTATGGAAACAAAGGAAAACTGACCATGCGCAAACTGAAGGTATGTTACTTTGGTAAAAAACATATGGCAAGTAAAGAAGTATTCTTCGTTTGTCTCACGATGTAGTCACTTCTGATGTGGATCGCGACGTTTCGACTGCATACTGCTAGTCTTCTTCAGGCGATGGGGTCGACTGGTTACGCGTCACCTTATGAAGCACGATGTTCTGCTGTGATTGGTTGGTTTTCAACAGCTGTGACTGGCGCATTTTGTCTAAACGACCAGGAGCCTTCCATCCGTTTCACCATGGAGACAGAGAATGACAACAAACTCGCCTTCCTCGACACCGCAGTTTCAAGAGAACCCGACGGCCGCCTCACCACCAGCGTATACAGGAAGCCTACACACACTGATCAATACTTAGCGTATGATTCACACCACCCGCAATCAGTAAAACGCGGTATTGTCAAGTGTCTTTACGAGCGCGCCAAACGTCTCGTAACGAAACCCTCTGTTATCTCCAAGGAGAAAAAACATCTGTCATCTGTTCTTGTTTCTAATGGTTATCCTTTTCCTTTCTTGCAGAAACTTACCAAGACCAGAAAACCCAACACTAGTGCTGAGCCCACGACCGAGTTCAAATCTACTGCGGTTTTACCTTATGTCAAAGGTCTGTCCGAACAACTTCGCCGCTGCCTACAACAACAAGGCGTACGCGCTGTTTTCAAGTCGGAGACTACACTTAGATCACACCTAGTACGGCCTAAAGACGCTGTTGACCCGACTAAACAAGATGGCGTGGTTTACAGAATTCCCTGTGAATGCGGTAAAGTTTATATCGGCGAGACTGGAAGACCTATGCAAGACAGAATAAAAGAGCATGACCGAGACATCCGATTCGCCCGTACCCAGACCTCCGCCGTTTCAGAGCACGCCAACAACACCGGACACCACCCGCTTTGGAATGAAGTAAAGTTTATTGATCGTGATCCTCATTGGTACACACGCAGGGTCAAAGAGGCGATCCACATAAGACTTAACCCTAACAACATCAACAGGGACAGTGGAATAGAAATTCCAGAAGCATGGATGCCCACGATCAAGAAACGCAACAACAGGAGAGCCGTACGACTACGGACCGCCGAGGGAACAGTTCGCCGAAACAACGAGGATCAAAATGCGCCAGTCACAGCTGTTGAAAGCCAACCAATCACAGCAGAACATCGTGCTTCATAAGGTGACGCGTAACCAGTCGACCCCATCGCCTGAAGAAGACTAGCAGTATGCAGTCGAAACGTCGCGATCCACATCAGAAGTGACTACATCGTGAGACAAACGAAGAATACTTCTTTACTAGTGTGTTCACCACGATGAACAACAACAACCCTTTTTACGATATTAACATATGGCAAATAACTCTCTAACATGACGTCCAGTAAATTTGTCGTTAATTGTAAATTAGACCAGTCATCGTACAACACTACTTTTTACGAAGCAAGGACTATACCAACTTTGACAAGACGATCGAGCGAGTGTGTGTGTGACTCACCTGACAGGATAGCAGCCAAAACATAGAAGTGGGACAACGTTTTTAGTAAAAACAGCCACAAAACGAAACAGCGAAATAGCTTAGACAAAATGTGAAATATTTTGTTTATTAGGACAACTCTGTATTGCAAACTGTAGCACTTTCAACTTCCTTAGTCTCTGTTACATACACACCCACATGATACACACATCACACTTTAACTCTCACGTCAGCCAGTGTTTAGGCTTTTTTAACACGCCTTTCAACTAACTGAGGTTTTAGCGTCAGAGTTTTATTCGCGTAAAGTATGTTTTACTCACTTTCATGAAATTACACATATTTTGTAGGTGATTATTCCTTGTTCTTGGATAAACGGACTGATTATCGAATTCCCGTTTTTCCTGAATATAAATTTCGACAAGAAGCGGAACTCCTGCTTTTATACTGAGAAGTGGACCAGGCAGGCTGGTTCCATTGCGCTTTATGTCTACATTTACCTTTCGTGCATCCTTCTGGTTGTGTTATACTCCAGGATCGTCTACACCTTGTGGTTCAAGCGTAATGATGATAACATACTCACTCATCAACAACAGGTATGAGTTTTGCCGAAAATCCGCAGTTTTGGCTGCACGCCCCTGGCTGTCGAGAGCGGTGAGAGAGGGATTTATTTTCAGTCTATTTTACACATACGTGAATTTGAGACAACAGACAAAATCCAAACCACATTCTATTCTCTTTGACTGTATACCAAACTTCAAAATCATGTAGAAACCAACCGAAATGTATTATCAAAACCATTGCTGATTGTAGATAACTGATCACGACCAGATCAATTTTGAGCATGTATTGCCGAAATTTCCCGTTTTGTGTTGGGCGGTTTTTCTAATCGAAATCATGGCGGAATGATGCGACACAGAGGATTTTGATTGGCTCTTATAACCAACCGGATGAAGAACAAAGGAATAAAAAGCTCTACACTGTTTTTAACTGGCTGCTGATGTGATTGTCGAATTGTCCCGATAAATCTAAATCAGTTAACGTGTTCATGTATCAAAGATCACAATAGGGTGTAGAAGCTAATCTGTTTCCCGGAGATAGGAGCATTTGATCGCCTAGTATGAGCCTGGGATCAGTCATTTGAACCGGATATTAATTTGGTCTGGAGGAAGGGAATTTGAACGAACCAAATTTCAAAAGTTCAAATGCCCGGAGGTTGCCTGGGAATTTATCACTTATTACGAAACGCAACCGAACGGCGTGGTAATTAGAGTGCGTTATTTTACCTACAAATGGTTCATATTTTTATGTACACAGGGTTTGTTGAAGGTGCGAAAGAGAGTTACCTTGATGGTTATGACCGTCAGTGCCATTTTTGTAATATCTTATGGAACAGACGCAACACTCCACGTCTTAAAAGAATACGTTGGCTCCATCAAACTTGGTGCTTATGTCATGTCCATTGCCCATACAGTGATCATGTTCAACTCCGCTGTCAATCCTTATGCATACGCACTGATAAACCATCGATTTAGAGAGAAGATGAAGAGAATGATATGCTGCAATTCAACTTCCTCTGCAACAAGGGTTGCACCGGCGAGAGAACAACAAGACATCGAGATGACGAACAACATTGGAACCCAGTCGAGCAACATAGCAGGACCACCTTCCACAGAGTGATGCGCTGGAGACGAACACCCCCTCCGATTTTCATTTTTTTTTTTTTCAGTTGTATTTTAAAATTTGTTTCATATAATTATATTAATTTAATATCCATCTAGGACTGGATGAATTCAGTTGTCAACTATAGTTGCCTGGCCTCCTGCGTGGAGTCGTCCTTCCCTGGTAGCTTCCGTCTCATGTTTGTGGTTTTTCTATTGCAAATTATTAAACACCTTGACTATGAAATGAAATGAAAAGAAATCACTCCAAGTACCAAGTCATGGTATTGGGAAATACGCAGTCCAAGCCCGAATTCTAGTACGAGAATATAGCCATTCCTAGCACCACAGAGTTTGAACTGCTTGGGGTTGCTATTGACGACAAAACTGAATTTCGAGAAACATGTCGCAAAACTTTGCAAAAAGGTATCCGAACAGTTCACAGTCTTAAAACGCATAAGAAATTTAATTCCCCTCGAAATTAGAAAGAATATATAATACTTGCTTTATTGCCCCACATTTCAACTACTACGCTGAAACCTGGTAATTCTGCACTTAAACCTCGGCAGAGAAATTCAACGAAAGAGCTCTACGATTTGTATGTTAAAGGTCAAAAATACTCCGTCGATACAGCCATGGACTGACAAAAATGATGTGTAGAACCAGACGAGTGCAGAACCACCTTGAAAGAACATAGAATAATGAAATTTGTTAGCACAATTTGTAAACTGCTAAAGAATAGTAATGCGCCACAATGCTGCAGCAAAATAACTTAAAGTTGCCCTGGGTTTAATACTACCAGATATGGACAACAATCATGGTGTTATCAAGCAGTAAAACTATGAAACAGCGTTGCGAATAGCTGACCTGATTTTATATCGGACTGATTCTAATTTTAGAACGGTTTTTTCAATTAAGTGTCGAAAGTAAGTTCGCGATTTCTTTGGTTTTACATTGCTACGCTTTGTGATTGGCTAAAAAATCTCGCGCCAGTTTATCAACCAATCAGAAGTAAAACTAAAACCAATCGTGACTTACTCGCACGTGCTTTCCCGCGCTTGGCGGCGGCGACATGTATTTGCTTCGAGTTCTGATTGGTTCACTGGATTGTCTGTGTTTGTTGTGATTGGCCAGAGTGATGACTTTGGTTTTGGTTTTAAGACACTCGGGTGAAAACCTCTCTATATTGGTATATATTGGTCTATATTGGTCTATTACTGACCATTGATAAACTGCCTAATGATACAACATATATTTTCAGCTTAGTTCCGGGATTCTTAACTGTACATTATATTTATTGTTCTTTTTTTTTTTTTGTGGCAATACCTGTAAACTACGTAGCTGGCTCATAGCTACGTAGTTCCGTAGTTCCGGTGTTAAATAAACTTGTATTGTATTGTATTGTATTGTATTGTACTGTACTGTACTGTACTGTACTGTACTGTACTGAACTGTACTGTACTGTACTGTACTGTACTGTACTGTACTGTACTGTACTGTACTGTACTGAACTGAACTGAACTGAACTGAACTGTACTGTACTGTACTGTACTGTACTGTACTGTACTGTACTGTACTGTACTGTACTGAACTGTACTGTACTGTACTGTACTGTACTGTACTGTACTGTACTGTACTGTACTGTACTGCGTTAACGTTGACAAAAAAAAATCCGTTATCCCGCTCCCCACAGCCTTAGAAATCCCACTTTCCGTCCTTTTTATTTATTCCTGCCTCCTACAGACTTTCCGCTCACTTTTATCCTCTTTCCCCGCATCTCCATCCTCGCACCAAAAACATCACGTTTCAGGAATTTGTTTAGTCTGTAGACCAAAAATGAAAAGGAAAAAAAATATATATATATATATATTTTATTTTTTTTTTTTGGTCTACAGATAAAACTTATAAAACTTATTTAACAGTCTACATATAACTTATGAGATACCGCGAACTGATTATTTTTAAAATGGCGTTCGGAAGAAACTCACAGAGAAACCCCGATAATCCAACAATCACGATGTTTTTATCACGTGACACATAAAATTTCACCTACTCCACAATGCTCACTAGGGTCATCACGTACAAATGCCTCAAATCCGGTATTATTCAACTGTAAAATTCCCGTGCGTGCATTAACCCGTGGTAATTTACATTATGCTTATTCCTTGTACACAATTGGGTATAAATTGGCTGCTTTTATCCTGTTTACTCCTCTTTTTGTTTAATTGGCCGCCAGACGTCCGCTTGGCGCGCCCCTCCCTCCTCCCCACAGCGATGGCTTGCATCTTGTACATCTATCTTTAGCTCCCGCTCCTTCTCGCCTCCGGGCTCGCTTTTTTCCATATCTTATATAGTTCGGGGGCGTTTAGGAGTGAGGGCACCCAGTGGGATATTTCGGCAGCCCTCCGCGTCACCATTTTTAACTTGGAAAAGGCCCAGGAGATGAAATAGTCACACCTTGTGTAGCTTACACGAACAGAGTAGCGCCAGTCTCTCTGCGTTGTAAATATCCCGGATACTGAGCGGCCGCGGTGGTTTGGCGCACGTTCGAATGGCGCTGTGATTATTCCCGCCATTGTCGTTAAATTTAAGATGGCCGGCGGTGAGAAATTTTACAACTTTTCTCGGAGTCAACTTTGAATTTTTAATATATCGAAATTGGTATAAATTATTTGATTACCAAACTTTCGGAAGGCCGCGACAAATTGTCGCCCTTTTTAGACCAATTAACGTTTGCAATAAGTGGACCATAAAACATCAAACGGTGACTTCAAAAGTTAAGTAACTGGAACAATACAAAAATATGCATATGATAATTTAAATCCTTTGCTGTTTCACCATACTGGTTTTAAAAATAGAGTAAAATACCTGTAAACACTTGAATGTATCTAACGGCTAAATTAAACATTTGAGTCATTTGGAATATATGGACAGATATCACCTGCGAAATGGTAATAACAGCCCTGTCTTTATATTCATAATTATCTCTTGTGCTAGTTATTAGCCATTTCACTTTTTGGGGAAACCTCACAGACCTGACGGACGGGCTATCACCGTATATCTCTCAGGTACCTACTAAGCTGTAAAAGCTTGTAACAATTTAAAGATAATTCTTGTAATTCCAAAGCCCCGGACAAACGGGAACAAGAGCTGACGAAAGTTCAAACTCCCGCTCTCGTTTGGCCTCAAACTCTCATACACTCGGCTCTCGCCAACTCGCATACTTAATTAGAACAAAACAGAACAGTAGTTTTGGGGATAAAGTGCAGGATTACAAGGATGGAAGTGGATTACAGTTGCATTTTAGTGAAACTTTAAGTTGTTTAGCTATTATTATGTTGATTGCGTTCGACAATGCAATGGAGAACGCTTCTTACTCTGAGGCAGGAAAAATCCAGCTGTTTTCATGAGGCAGGCGGGCAGGCGGGTTGCCTTTTGGAAGCTCGTGGAAAATGGCAAATTTCTTCCATATAGTCGCGCCGGGAATCTCTACGCTCCGTAATTTTACACACTGTTTTAAAAATTAAATAAAAGAATAGGTTTTAGGTTGCCTCTTTAAAAGCAGTCCTCATACTTTGCCCAGTAAACTATATTGGGTCAAACTGAGTAAATGAAATGACTATACTTTTTGGAAATGGGTTAAAAATATTTTTTTGGAGCTTACAACAATCCAAACGGCTAGACGCCTATTTTTGCGCGTGGCCATAATCGCATAATTCACGAGATAGCTGCTCAAAACCCACCAAACGCAACAATAAAATATTAATATTCCTACGTTAAATATTCCTTCAAAGGTCTGAAACGCATGTTAATTTTGATATGTTTTGAATTGGAGGTTCATGAAAATTAATAAACTAGCACCGGTTTGATCGCTGTCTGAAAACATGCGAAATACAGACGTTCTTTATTGTTAGATTGCACCATTCTAAGTCATAAACACAGAAAAAAACACCCGTTTGAACTGTTTAATGCCAAAATCAAGCTGAATATTATAGAGATAAGGTTGTCTTCGATCAAAATTACTTGACCCATTTACTCGTAGAATTTTAAACTTTCTAACTTCTTGATTTCGCTTTTTTCTATTACTGAAGAATTTTAAAAACAAAAATATGATGTTTGTATTTGGTATAAAATTTTAACTTATTCAGCGCGAGCAGGGCCTTTGTCATTCAAAATTGGAGTATCATGATCTGCACCAAAACTTAACAAGAAAACATATCTTATTTTAGATCTGGCAAATGAAAGGTAACCAGTGATATCAATATTCATTTTGATGTTAAAATAAAGGATATTTGCGCGATAGGTTTTTAAAAACGTTGTAAAATTAACAAAGAAAATGAAAAGGTGCCGACAAAAACAGAGGCACGCAAAATTATAATATCAGCTCATCTTTTTCCACACCGAGGGAATTTTGTGGGTGTAGGGAGGTTTAAGCAGAGCGAAAAAAAAAAACGATAAAAGTTTTCCAGCTACAAAAGCAAGCATAAAAGACGAGATAACTAGTAACTGTGTTGACGTTGAACTGTGAGTTAAGACCGAATGTGTCCTATGTTTAGCACACAGGGTACACTGAATATGGAGCTTTATTAATTATGAACTCAGTGATGCCGTTGTGAGCCCTGCTGGTTCTGTCTATTATTATAATTATATATACTGCTGTATATACACGGGCGGCTCTAGTTCCTTGCTATTTCGGACCTTTTTTAGGGCAGTGTTATGCGGTCAGATTGGTCAAAACGACGAAACGTTCTGAATTGTCACTAAAAACATTGTTTTTTGACAGACGATACATGCAGGAATCGCCATGTGAATATTAATTTAATACACACTTCTCATTTTCTTTGACTAATGGCCTTGATAAGTTTCCATATTTTGTTCGTTTTTAAGCAATACATGTTTTTAATACTGGATAGAAGTTTTTTTGTTAAAATGATCTTCATAGGATTGGTTGCGCGCGGTTAGTTTGCTTCAATCCATTACCTTGAAATATTTTATACAATGTGTATTATTGAGCCTGATGTTCTATTTGGGCTCGGCGATAGCGTGAAAATATAACGTTATCTGCTACACCATGCTAATCATGCAGCTCCTTTGTTCGATATATATAAAAACCTCACAAAACCCACGATTCCTTTAATCGCTCGGCAACTTTCCCATCGACGCAGCATCACAGTTTCTAATTAACCCCTCACTCCCAATAATGCTTGTTCTCGTTTCTTGCCCAGCTTGTTGATAAAGTGGATGTGTTGGGTGTGAATTGCTCTCTTGTCCGATCTGTTGACACGATATTTTTGTCAGTTATCTTCAGTCATGTCTTTTTTTGAAGTAAATGGTTGGGGAAGCAAACTTTACAAAAATAAAAAAAATTACGGGAACTAATTGTGCCATTAATAAAAGAATCGCAATCTTGAATGACTTCATGCCATACGTTAATTCTTTAAATTGTTTCTTTTTCATTTAGATAAGGAGAAATGTCACTAGCTCCCCTCAGTTATGTCCATGTCAGCTGATATTGCCATAACAACAGTGACGTCAATATTCATTATAGCGTGCATTGTGGGAAACTGTTTAGTTTGTGCTGTCGTGCTGAGAAATCGAGATATGAGGTACATACAGTAGGGTTAGTGTTTCTAGTTAGCTAAGTTTCTAAGTAGCCGAATATTTTGTGCCGACTCAGGATTGTGGAGGAGCGGTTGAAGGTTGGTAGTTCGAGCCCTGCTTTCTCCATGTCATCGTGTTGTTTTCCTAGAAATATATATAAATGGAAGGGTCTCAATGGGGTGGTGGCTTTTACGGTTAACAGTTAAAATTTTAGCTCTTTTTACGGCTAACGGTTAATTACTTCCCGTTACGGTGAACAGAAATCTTAAAAATTACTTTCCATTGTTTTAAAGGTTTATAATAACTTCTACTATTTTAAAAAGTTAAAAATTAATTCCCATTGTTGTAAAACACTTTTAAGCTTTTAGTACCATTCTGGGCAAGACACAAACTCACATAACAACATAACAGTCTTAACAAGAGATGGCAAATGACAACTCGTGGCTAGAAAATATTTTTATGGTTAACATTTTTTCACCTAACGGTTAAAACTTTTCATTTTTACGCCTCACGACTAAATTTTAGAGCCTTTTTACGGCTAACGGTTAATCCCATTAAGACTCTCAAATGGGTATCCTGAACTAGGGTGTAACCTTGCGAGATAAGAGACAGCAGAGAAGGATTAAATCGACTATAGTACTACGCATCAGATTGGGGTGCGAAAAAACTAATTTCATTTTACTGTTTTAGGGTGATACTGAAAAACAGAGAACAGAGTAATTATAATACTTTTGATTTTACTTCTCAAGAAATTAAACTTAACAAGCAACTTTCACAATGAATACCATTTACAGACAGGCGAGCTTGTGTCGTCGAATTTAAAATACGTGCGCAAAATGGCAATTAGAAAAATTGATCATTTACAAAGATAATCGTTTTGCTTTGCTAGTACGTCAGATATGTTATAAAATTAATAGAATTTTCTCATATATAATAAGGCTTTTTTTGAAGTTTTGATATAATGATTTATCCGCAGAATTCCCATAAATTATCTACTTGTGAACCTAGCAGTAGCGGACATCATGTACTCAACATTTTGGATACCGCCGATTATTTTGAGACACAATGTTAGCCACCTAGAGGGGGTGGCTGGAAGAGTATTGTGTGCACTGCTAACAGGGAAAAACTTAGCTCGGATTGGAGCCTTTGCTTCTGTCTTTACTCTGATTGCCATCGCCATTGAACGATATACTTTGCCGTTCTATATCCCTATGGAAACAAAGGAAAACTGACCATGCGCAAGCTGAAGGTATGTTACTTTGGTAAAAAACATGGCAAATAACTCTCTAACATGACGTCCAATAAATTTGTCGTTAATTGTAAATTAGACCAGTCATTGTACAACCCTACTTTTTACGATCGCGAAGCAAGGACTATACCAACTTTGACAAGACGATCGAGCGCAACTATTGTGTGACTCACCTAACAGCATAGCAGCCAAAACCTAGAAGTGTGCGGACAAAGTTTTTTAGCAAAAACAACCACAAAACGAAACAGCGAAATAGCTTAGACAAAATGTGAAATATTTTGTTTATTAGGACCATACTGCTTTGCAAACTGTAGCACTTTCAACTTTCTTAGTCTCTCTTACATACACACCAACATACACACACATCACACTTTAACTCTCACGTCAGCCAGTGTTTAGGCTTTTTTAACACGCCTTTCAACTAACTGAGGTTTTAGCGTCAGAGTTTTATTCGCGTGAAGTATGTTTTACTCATTTTCATGAAATTACGCATATTTTGTAGGTGATTATTCCTTGTTCTTGGATAGGCGGACTGATTCTCGAATTCCCGTTTTTCCTGAATATAAATTTCGACAAGAAGCGGAACTCCTGCTTTATTACTGAGAAGTGGACCAGGCAGGCTGGTTCCATTGCGTTTTATGTCTACATTTGCCTTTCGTGCATCCTTCTGGTTGTGTTATACTCCAGGATCGTCTACACCTTGTGGTTCAAGCGTAATGATGATAATACACTCACTCATCAACAACAGGTATGAGTTTTGCCGAAAATCCTCAGTTTTGGCTGCACGCCCCTGGCTGTCGAGAGCGGTGAGAGAGGGATTTATTTTCAGTCTATTTTACACATACGTGAATTTGAGACAACAGACAAAATCCAAACCACATTCTATTCTCTTTGACTGTATACCAAACTTCAAAATCATGTAGAAACCAACCGAAATGTATTATCAAAACCATTGCTGATTGTAGATAACTGATCACGACCAGATCAATTTTGAGCATGTATCGCCTAAATTTCCCGTTTTGTGTTGTGCGGTTTTTCTAATCGAAATCATGGCGGAATGATGCGACACAGAGGATTTTGATTGGCTCTTATAACCAACCGGATGAAGAACAAAGGAATAAAAAGCTGTTCACTGTTTTTAACTGGCTGCCGCTGTGATTGTCGAATTGTCCCGATAAATCTAAATCAGTTAACGTGTTCATGTATCAAAGATCACAATAGGGTGTAGAAGCTAATCTGTTTCCCGGAGGTAGGAGCATTTGATCGCCTAGTATATATGAGCCTTACCCTGGGTGCCAGAGGTTTTTATTTTTTAGTGAAAACCGGGAGTTTGAGCGGCGAATCTCTCGCCTTTGAAAACGGTTGTATCCAGAAAGTTTACTTCTTTGTCTGAAATTATGTTTGTTTGCAAGGACAATAAAATCTTCTATCGCCTTTTTCTCAACACTCTACAGTGAAAAAATGTGATCGATGTATCTTTTCCACTGGAGTGGATTTGATTATTTCTGTCTCGACCTCGCGCGCGGAATATTGTCACTCATAACGGCGCCACTTGCGTTTTAAACATGTCAGCTGTCAGATTTAATGTCAACAAACAGACACGCGTTGGTCCCCAAGGTTTAAAACCAGTTTAGTGAGATATCCGATCCACAAATCGCATGGAACTGAGGTTGTGTACTCGAGTGCCCAGAGGCTGGGATCGGTCATTTGAACCGGATGTTAATTTGGCCTGGGGGAAGGGAATTTGAACGAACCAAATTTCAAAAGTTCAAATGCCCGGAGGTTGCCGGGGAATTTATCACTTATAACGAAACGCAACCGAGCGGCGTGGTAATTAAAGTGCGCTTTTTTACCTACAAATACTTAATATTTTTATATACACAGGGTGTGTTGAAGGTGCGAAAGAGAGTTACCTTGATGGTTGTGACCGTCAGTGCCATATTTGTAATATCTTATGGAACAAACGCAACACTCCTCGTCTTAAAAGAATACGTTGGCTCCATCAAACTTGGTGCTTATGTCATGTCCATTGTCCATACAATGATCGCGTTCAACTTCGCTGTCAATCCTTATGCATACGCTCTGATAAACCAACGATTTAGAGAGAAGATGAAGAGAATGATATGCTGCAATTCAACTTCCTCTGCAACAAGGGTTGCATCGGCGAGAGAACAACAAGACATCGAGATGAGGAACAACATTGCTACCCAGTCGAGCAACATAGCAGGACCACCTTCCACAGAGTGATGCGCTGGAGACGAACACCCCCTCCAATTTTCAATTTTGTTTCAGTTGTATTTTCAAATTTGTTTCATATAATTAATTTAATATCCATCTAGCACTGGATGAATTCAGTGGTCAACTATAGCAGCCTGGCCTCATACGTGGAATCGTCCTTCCCTGGTAGCTTCCGTCTCATGTTTGTGGTTTTTCTATTGCAAATTATTAAACACCTTGACTATGAAATGGAATGAATAGAAATCACTCCAAGTACCAAGCCATAGTTGCCATTCCTAGCACCACAGAGTTTAAACTTCTTGGGGTTGCTATTGACGACAAAACTGAATTTCGAGAAACATGTCGCAAAACTTTGCAGAAAGGTATCCGAACAGTTCACAGTCTTAAAACGCATAAGAAATTTAATTCCCCTCGAAATTAGAAAGAGTATATAATACCTGCTTTATTGCCCCACATTTCAACTACTACGCTGAAACCTGGTAATTCTGCACTAAGACCTCGTAGAGAATTAAACGAAAGAGCTCTACGCTTTGTATGTTAAAGGACAAAAATACTCCGTCGATACAAGGCACTGACTGACAAAAATGATGTGTAGAACCAGACGAGTGTAGAATCACCTTGAAAGAACATAGAGCAATGAAATTTGTTAGCACAATTTGTAAACTGCTAAATAACAGTAATGCGCCACAATGCTGCAGCAAAATATCTTGACGTTGCCCAGGGTGTCCCACGGTCAATACTACCAGACATGGACTACAATCATGGTGCTATCAAGCAGTAAACTATGGAACAGCCTTGCGAACAAAGCGCGGGCAGCTTCCAGCTACAACGTGCTCCATGCAATTTTAAGCAAATTTGATAGCTGACCTGTTTTTATATCGGACTGATTCTAATTTTAGAACGGTTTTCAATTAAGTGTCGAAAGTAAGTTCGCGATTGCTTTGGTTTTGCATTGCTACGCTTTGTGATTGGCTAAAAATTCTTGCGCCAGTTTATCAACCAATCAGAAGAAAAACCAAAACCAATCGTGACTTACTCGCTTGCGTTTTCCCGCGCTTGGCACCGGCGACATGTAATTGCTTCGAGCTCTGATTGGTTCATCGGATTGTCTGTGTCTGTTGTGATTGGCCAGAATGATTACTTTGGTTTTGGTTTTCCGACACTTTTAGTCTTTTACTGACCATTCATAAACAGACTAATGATACAAGATATATTTTCAGCTTAGTTCTTTTAGATTCTTAACAGTGCATTATATTTATTGTATTTTTTTTTATTTTGTTGCGGCAATACCTGTAAACTTAAGGTGGCTCATAGCTAAGTGTATTTGTTCACATTAAATAAACTTGTATTGCATTGTATTGTATTGTATACTGCGTTAACGTTGAAAAAAAATACATTTCTCCCGTTCCCCACAGCCTTGGGAATTCCACTCCCCGTCCTCTTTTTTTCTGCCTCCTACAGACTTTCCGCTCACTTTTCCCCTCCTCCCCCCTCATGAAAAACGTCACGTTTCAGGAATTTGTTTAGTCTGTAGACCAAAACTGAAAAGTAAAACAATAAATATATATATATATATTTTATTTTTTCATTTATTGTCTATAGATAAAACTTATAAATATTATCTAACAGTCTATATATAACCCGGGGGGACTCCCATATAAAAATGACGGGGGTGCTCGTCGGAAATTTTCAATAAACATCCTGAAAGGTACCAGAATGTCGTTTGATTGACGTGGCTCAAATGAATTTTTACCCCTATTAAAGAGGTACTAATTCCAAAACAACACATGTCATATTCTGTCGTATTTTTTCGGTTCATACCCTAAAAGGCTACCGTGATAATTCTAACGGTGGACATTTTAGATTTTAGTACCCTAGGAGGTACCAATCTACAAATTTTGACCCCTAAAAGGTACGACGAGCACCCCCGTCATTCTTATATGGGAATCCCCCCCCCCCCCGGGCATAAAACGTACAAACAAGTAACTGTATTTGCAAAGACCACCGTAACGAAATAGAAGTACCGGTTCCTGTAGTCAAGGATCTAATCAGCTATAAAACAATTAAACGATTTGATAAAAAAGCAAGGCTAATAAACGTTACGGAAACGACTATATCTGTAAAATATCCAATATTTCGAAAGGCACAGCCTTTCTTCTTCAGGATCTTACAGATAATAACTCGTAAGGCAAAAAAACGTTGCGATTTAAATTTAAAAGGGGGTGGGGGATTAAATATGATACTATGACAGCATAAACTGAAGTGATAAAGTAAATGTAAATAACCGTAAATAATGAAGCAATAGAAAATAAGAAAAACATGCAACACGACAGCACAGTCAGGGGCGTTCCTGGCCAGTTTTTACCAGTAAGCCAAGGGGCACAAGTTGAAAAAAGAAAAGGTTAACATAGCATAATATACGGAAAGACATCGCTTGTCATTTTGTAGCTGATAAATTTAAAAAAAAACTTGTAAGCCAGTGCTTACTTGGCCTACAAGCAGGTACGCCCCTGACAGTAAATATAAGCAATGGAAAAAGAAAAGATGTCATTTTTCATCTCTTCTTCAGCTTCTTGGCCCTAAAGATTCAAGGGTCTGACCTCTCTCAATAAGATATGCTCTCTTGCTTTTCGTACACCGTTGCGATTAGTTTTAACGAGTTCAAGAGGAATTAATTGCATATAAGAAGTGGTATGGTCGTTAGAAAGAAAATGTTCTGAGACTGACTCTTGAACTCGTTAAAACTAATCGTGACGGTGTACGAAAAGCAAGCATGAGAAGCATATCTTATTGAGAGAGGTCAGATCCTTGAACCTTTAGGTTTAAATAGAAGAAATGAAACACGACATCTTTTCTTTTTCCATTACTTCGCTTCGTCGACAAAGTTGCCAGTTATCATGCAGTTTAAATCGAAAATTCGTCAGTTTATTCTCACCAGTTTTATTTTGATAGCTGACATGAAGGAATGTTGCAAACTATGTCAAGTGACTCGGTATGGCTAAAACTCCACAAAATACCATGAAAACTTTGGCCTATTATTCTAACCAACTTAAAAAAAATGAATCTACTTGTAAATACAAGATAAAAAGTGTTCCCGTTTAGGTTTAAACAATATTTCGCTCAATTTACCCATTATGGATCACGTGAACTAATTTGCATACCTAATTTACGTTTTTAAAAATGTATAAAAGTGCATACTTATTAGTCTCTCAAAATTTCATGTTATCAGTGACAAAAGCCTTAGAACATAGACCACCCCCTCTATTTTGGGTAACTGAAATAAATGAAGGCCCATGTCTAATGATTGGTTATACGGCTGGCAAAACCGCGAGAGAGCAAAATGAAGTGAATCCTGTGTTGATTGGCTACCCGAGCAGGCAAGATGGGCCTGTCACTTAACAAGATATCTTTCAACAAAAACAATCACAACAACAAAATGCATGACTGCTCTAAAATTAACATGTCAGTTTTTCAATATAAAACTGCGAACATACTATTTTAGGTTTTCAAGCAAGAAGTTAAAGCAAGGAGAAGAGAAATGCAATTACTAACAAAGAAATCTGACTCCAACAAGCTTACACTGACTCGCAATACCCACTTGCGACTTCAAACATAAACAAACTCCACAGCATTGCGGAAGGGGGAAAGTCACACCAGATAGCCCAAATGGTACTTCGATTCTTCAACTGTTTAGCTCTGAATAGGCCTATTTCAATGTATTAAAACTCTTGCTTGGCTCCAAGGCTCAGGGGAATAAAAGAGAAGAAATCACCTTTTGTTTTGTCCCCGAAGCCTCGGAGTCAAGTTTGAATTTTAATATATTGAAAATGGTATACTTGATTATCAAACTTTCGGAAGGCCGCGACAAATTGTCGCTTTTTTAGACCAATTAAATTTTGTAATAGCGGCCCTATGCCCCACTGGGGGCCACAAGGACTGAAGAAGAAGAAATTTTGTAATAAGTGGACCATAAAACATCAAACGGCGACTACAAAAGTTAAGTAACTGGAACAATACAAAAATATTTATAACATAAATAAAAAATAAAGTAAAATACCCGTTAACGTAACACTTGAATACGTACGTCTAACGGCTAAATTAAACATTTGAGTCATTTGGAATATATGGACAGATATCACCTGCGAGATGGTAATAACAGCTTCTGTCCGCCTTTATATTCATAACTAACTCTTGTGCTAGTATAAGCCTTCATTTCAGTTTTGGCGAAACCTCACGGAATTGAAGGACGGACTATCACCGTATATCTCTCAGGTACCTATTAAGCTGTAACAATTTAAACTATTCTTGTAATTCCAAAGCCCGGGACAAACGGTAACAAGAGCTGACGAGCGGTTCAAACTTCCGCTCTCGTTTGGCCTCAAACTCTCATACACTCGGCTCTCGCCAACTCACATACTTAATTAGAGCAAGCACAGAACAAGTAGTTTGGGGATAAAGTGTAGGATTACAAGGATGGAAGTGGATTACAGTTGCATTTTAGTGAAACTTTAAGTTGTTTAGCTATTATTATGTTGATTGCGTTCGACAATGCAATGGAAAACGCTTCGTACTCTGAGGCAGGAAAAATCCAGCTGTTTTCATGAGGCAGGCGAGCGGGCGGCGGGCTGCCTGTTGGAGGCTCGTGGAAAATGGAAAATTTCTTTTATATAGTCGCGCCGGGAATCTCGGTAGTTTCTTGGTGTTGCGGATGGTGTGATCACCAAATGACGTAAAACAAAAGATTCAAAAGACACTGAACAATACCCACACCACAACACAAAAGCTAACCAACAATGACTTCCGCAACACCAAGAAACACCCGGAATCTCTACGCTTGGTAATTTTACACACTGTTTTGAAAAGTTCAATAAAAGAATAGGTTTTAGGTTGCCTCTTTAAAAGCGGTCGTCATACTTTGCCCAGTAAACTATATTGGGTCAAACTGAGGCCCCGTCCACACGTATCCGTTTTCGTTTGAAAACGCAAAAGTTTTTTTTCCGTTTTCGCTTCCCGTCCACACGTATCCGATGAAAACGGTCACCTAAAACGGAAACTTTTGAAAACGCTTTTGAAAGTGGAAACTTTTGAAAACGGTGTTTTCGCGTTCTCGTGTGGACACCCGAAAACGGAACTTTTCGAAAACAATGACATCAAGAGGTCGAATTCAGTCCACTGCGCATGCGATAAAAGCGATGAAAAGCCACAAACAACTCGCAAGCTCGGCTAAAATCAGTGGCGCGCGTGCTCTCTAGAGGCATTTGATGAAGCGTTTTCAGTGTTTTTGCGTATACGTGTGGACAGGCCAAAACGATTCGAGAACGCTACGTGTGGAAGGAGAGATTTTGAAAAACGGAAAGAAACTTTTGCGTTTTCAAACGAAAACGGATACATGTGGACGGGGCCTGAGTAAATGAAATGACTTTTTTTGGAGCTTACAACAATCCAAACGGCCAGACGCCTAACTTTGCGCGTGGCCAGAATCGCATAAATTTACGAGATAGCTGCTCAAACACCACGAAACGCAACAATAAAATATTAATATTCCTACCTTAAGTGTCCCTCCTCCTCCTCTTCCTCCTTGCAAAACCCATGATTCCTTTAATCGCTCGGCGGAAGGACAAACGTTTCAATCATCAACTTTTGAAAAACTCCGGTGGACAATACCTTTTCAACTCCGCTGATGGCAACTTTCCCATCGACGCAGCATCACAGTTTCTAATTAACCCCTCACTCCCAATAATGCTTGGCGTCGTTTCTTGCCCAGCTTGTTGAAAAAGTGGATGTGTTGGGTGTGAATTGCTCTCTTGTCCGATCTGTTGACACGATATTTTTGTCAGTTATCTTCAGTCGTGCCTTTTTTGAAGTAAATGGTTGGGGAAGCAAACTTTGCAAAAAAAAATACGGGAACTAATTGTGCCATTAATAAAAGAACCGCAATCTTGAATGACTCCATGCCATACGTTAATTCTTTAAATTGTTTCTTTTTCATTTAGATAAGGAGAAATATCGCTAGCTCCCCTCAGTTATGTCTATGTCAGCTGATATTGCCATAACAACAGTGACGTCAATATTCATTATAGCGTGCATTGTAGGAAACTGTTTTGTTTGTGCTGTCGTACTGAGAAATCGAGATATGAGGTACATATAGTAGGGTTAGTGTTTCTAGTTAGCTAAGTTTCTAAGTAGCCGAATATTTTGTGCCGACTCAGGATTGTGGAGGAGCGGCTGAAGGTTGGTAGTTCGAGCCCTGCTTTCTCCATGTCATCGTGTTGTTTTCCTAGAAATATATATAAATGGAAGGGTCTCGATGGGGTGGTGGCTTTTACGGTTAACGGTTAAAATTTTAGCTCTTTTTACAGGTAACGGTTAATTACTTCCCGTTACGGTGAACAGAAATATTAAAAATTACTTTCCATTGTTTTAAAAGGTTTATAATAACTTCTACTATTTTAAAAAGTTAAAAATTAATTTCCATTGTTGTAAAACACTTTTAAGCTTTTAGGACCATTCTGGGCAAGACACAAACTCACATAACAACATAACAGTCTTAACAAGAGATGGCAAATGACAACTCGTGGCTAGAAAATTTTTTTATGGTTAACATTTTTTCACCTTACGGTTAAAATTTTTCATTTTTACGCCTTACGACTAAATTTTAGGGCCTTTTTACGGCTAACGGTTAACCCCATTATGACTCTCAAATGGGTATCCCTGAACTAGGGTGTAACCTTGCGAGATAAGAGACAGCAGAGAAGGATTAAGTCGACTAAAGTACTACGCATCAGATTGGGGTGCGATAAAACTAATTTCATTTTAGGCTGATATTGGAAAACAGAGGAACAGAGTAATTATAATACTTTTCATTTTACTTCTCAAGAAATTAAACTTAACAGCAACTTTCACGATGAATACCATTTACAGACAGGCGAGCTTGTGTCGTCGAATTTAAAATACGTGCGCAAAATGGCAATTAGAAAAAAATTATCATTTACAAAGATAATCGTTTTGCTTTGCTAGTACGTCAGATATGTTATAAAATGAATAGAATTTTCTCATATATAATATGGCTTTTTCTTTGAAGTTTTCATATAATGATTTATCCGCAGAATTCCCATAAATTATCTACTTGTGAACCTAGCAGTAGCGGACATCATGTACTCAACATTTATCATGCCGCCGATGTTTTTGAGCCACAATGTTAGCCACCCAGAGGAAGTGACTGGAAGAGTATTGTGTTCACTGCTAACAGGGGGAAACTTGGCTTGGATTGGAGCCTTTGCTTCTGTCTTTACTCTGATTGCCATCGCCATTGAACGATACTTTGCCGTTCTTTATCCCTATGGAAACAAAGGAAAACTGACCATGCGCGAGTTGAAGGTATGTTACTTTGGTACAAAACATTTGGCAAATAGCTCTCTAATATGACGTCCAATAAATTTGTCGTTAATTGTAAATTAGACCAGTCATCGTACAACCCTATTTTTCACGAAGCAAGGACTTATACCAACTTTGACAAGACGATCGAGCGCAACTGGTGTGTGACTTACCTGACAGCATAGCAGCCAAAACCTAGAAGTGTGACAACGTTTTTATTAAACACAACCACGAAACGAAACAGCGAAATAGCTTAGACAAAATGTGAAATATTTTGTTTATTAGGACAACTCTGCATTGCAAACTGTAGCACTTTCAACTTTCTTAGTCTCTCTTACATACACCACCCACAACATACACACACATCACACTTTAACTCCCACGTCAGTCAGTGTTTAGGCTTTTTTAACTGACCTTTCAACTAACTGAGGTTTTAGCGTCAGAGTTTTATTCGCGTGAAGTATGTTTTACTCACTTTAATGAAATTACACATATTTTGTAGGTGATTATTCCTGGTTCTTGGATAGTCGGACTGATTCTCCGATTCCCGTTATTCCTGAATAGGAATTTCGACAAGAAGCGGAACTCCTGCTTTTATACTGAGAAGTGGATCCGGCAGGCTGGTCTCATTGCGTTTTATGTCTACATTTTCCTTTTGTGCATCCTTCTGGTTGTGTTATACTCCAGGATCGTCTACACCTTGTGGTTCAAGCGTAATGATGATAATATACTCACTCATCAACAACAGGTATGAGTTTTGCCGAAAATCCTCAGTTTTGGCTGCACGCCCCTGGCTGTCGGGAGCGGTGAGAGAGGGATTTATTTTCAGTCTATTTTACACATACGTGAATTTGAGACAACAGACAAAATCCAAACCACATTCTATTCTCTTTGAATGTATACCAAACTTCAAAATCATGTAGAAACCAACCGAAATGTATTATCAAAACCATTGCTGATTGTAGATAACTGATCACGACCAGATCAATTTTGAGCATGTATCGCCCGAATTTCCCTTTTTTTGTTGGGCGGTTTTTCTAATCGAAATCATGGCGGAATGATGCGACACAGAGGATTTTGATTGGCTCTTATAACCAACCGGATGAAGAACAAAGGAATAAAAAGCTCTACACTGTTTTTAAGTGGCTGCTGATGCGATTGTCGAATTGTCCTGATAAATCTAAATCAGTTAACGTGTTCATGTATCAAAGATCACAATAGGTTGTAGAAGCTAATCTGTTTCCCGGAGGTAGGGGCATTTGATCACCTAGTATGAGCCTGGGATCGGTCATTTGAACCGAATGTTAATTTGGCCTGGGGGAAGGGAATTTGAACGAACCAAATTTCAAAATTTCAAATGCCCGGAGGTTGCCGGGGCGATTTATTACTTATTACGAAACGCAACCGAGCAACGTGGTAATTAAAGTGCGTTATTTTACCTACAAATGCTTAATATTTACTGTAAATTTTTTATGTACACAGGGTGTGTTGAAGGTGCGAAAGAGAGTTACCTTGATGGTTGTGACCGTCAGTGCCATTTTTGTAATATCTTATGGAACAGACACAACACTCCATGTCTTAGAACAACACGTTGGCTCCATCAAACTTGGTGCTTATGCAATTCCCATTGCCCATACAATAATCACGTTCAACTCCGCTGTCAATCCTTATGCATACGCTCTGATAAACCAACGATTTAGAGAGAAGATGAAGGGAATGATATGCTGCAATTCAACTTCCTCTGCAACAAGGGTTGCACCGGCGAGAGAACAACAAGACATCGAGATGACGAACAACATTGGCACCCATTCGAGAAACATAGCAGGACCACCGTGATGTGCTGGAGACGAACACCCCCTCGAATTTTCCTCTTTCATTTATTCTTTTTGAAAATTTCTTTAATATAATTTAATACCCATCTAGCAATGAATTCAGTAATCAACTATAGAATCTTTTCCAAAATTACAGTCGACAATTTTATAACCTTGAAATTATGATCAATATTGGCACATTGAGCGGGGTGTGTCTGCCGTAATTATTCCTTTTATTTTCTGGAGTCTCGCTCCTTTCTTGCTAGCCTGGCCTCCAACGGAGTCGTCCTTCCCTGGTAGCTTTCATATCATGTTTGCGGTTTTTCTACTGTTTCTATTGTAAATTATTTAACACCTTGAATGATTTCTTCATCAGTGTTGCACGTTGTGAAACTACTCAGCTGGATAAACCATCGTATGACTCATATAACTAACACGTTACCAATGTCCCACCGGCGTGTCCTTCAGAAAAACAACTTCAACGGCGGTAAAGGATGTTTTGTCCAGTACAAAACCTAACAAAGCGACACATCCCTCCATGTGTGCTGAAACAATCTGCTGAGCACGCATGCAGTCCAAGCCCAACTGAATTCTATTACGAGAATATAGCCATTCCCAGCACCGCAGAGGTTGAATTGCTTGGGGTTGCTATTGGCAACAAACTGAATATCGCAAAACGTTTCAGAAGGGTATCCACACAGTTCACAGTCTTAAAGCGCATGATGAAAAAATTTAATTCCCCTCGAAATTACTGAAGAATATATAATACCTGCTTTATTGCCCCACATTTCAACTACTACGCTGAAACCTGGTAATTCTGCACTAAGACCTCGTAGAGAATTAAACGAAAGAGCTCTACGCTTTGTATGTAAGGACAAGAGTACTCCGTCGATACAACCATGGACTGACAAAACTGATGTGTAGAACCACCTCGATAGAACAGGGAACAATAAATTTGTTAGCACAATTTAATTTATAAACTGCTAATAATAGTAATGCGCCACAAGTCAATGCTGCAGCAAAAAAGTTGCCCAGGATGTCCCAGGGTCAATAGTACCAGATATGGACTACAAACATTGTGCTATCAAGCAGTAAAACTATGGAACAACCTTCCGAACAAAGCGCGGGCAGCTTCCAGCTACAAAGTGTTCATCTACATCTACATGTGTTCTACATGTGTTCCGTGCAATTTTAAGTAAATTTGATATTGATAGCTGACATGATTTTATATCGGACTGATTCTAATTTTAGAACGGTTTTTCAATTAAGTGTCGAAAGTAAGTTCGCGATTGCTTTTGTTTTTCATTGCTACGATTTGCTATTGGCTAAAAATTCTCGCGCCAGTTTATCAACCAATCAGAAGTAAAACCAAAACCAATCGTGACTTACTTGCTTGCGTTTTCCCGCGCTTGGCGCCGGCGACATGTATTTCCTACAAATTCTGATTGGTTCATTTGATCGTCTGTGTCTGTTGTGATTGGTTTGAATGATTACTTTGTTTTGGTTTTACGACACTCAGGTGAAAACCTCTCTATATTGGTCTATATTGGTCTATATTGGTCTATTACTGACCATTCAGATTGATAAACAGACTAATGATAGCTCTTATAGATTCTTAACTGTACATTATATTTATTGTTTGTTTGTTGTTGTTTTTTGGCAAAACCTGTAAACTAAGTAGCTGGCTCATAGCTAAGTGTGTTTGTTCCGGCGTTAAATAAACTTGTATTGTATTGTGTTGTATTGCATTGTACTACAGTAACGTTGAAAAAAATTTCCATTTTTCCCGCTCCCCACAGCCTTGGGAATCCCACTTTCCGTCCTTTTGTTTTTTCCTGCCTCCTACAGACTTTCCGCTCACTTTTCTCCTCTTTCCCCCGCATCTCCATCCTCGCACCAAAAACATCACGTTTCAGGAATTTGTTCAGTCTGTAGACCAAAAATGAAAAGTAAAAAAATAAATATATATATATATATTTTTTTATTTCTTTTCATTTTTGGTCTACAGATAAAACTTATAAAACTTATTTAACAGTCTATAAATAACTTATGCGATATCGTGAACTGATTATTTTTAAAATGGCGTTCGGAAGAAACTCACAGAGAAACCCCGAGAATCCAACAATCATGATGTTTTTATCACGTGACACATTACAAAATTTTGCCTACTCCACTATTCTCACTAGGGCCATCAGATACAAATGCCTCAAATCCGGTATTATTCAACTGAGTGTAAAATTCCCGTGCGTGCATTAGCCCGTGGTAATTTTCATTAGAGTGATTTCACAAACCTCGATTCTTATATGCTAATGAGAATCGTTATATGCTAATGTGAAGAACAATAGAGAACGCACGTACCAAAGTACACCATTGTTTCAAGTTCTAAACTGTGCACGCGCTGGTGTGTGCACAGTTTAGAACTTGAAACAATGGTGCACTTTGGTGCGTGCGTTCTCTATTGTTCTTCACATTAGCATACAACGATTCTCATTAGCATATAAGAATCGAGGTTTGTGAAATCACTCTATTATGCTTATTCCTTGTACACAATTTGGTATAAATAGGCTGCTTTTATCCTGTTTACTCCTCTTTTTTTGTTTAATAGCGCCAGACGTCCGCTTGGCGCGCCCCTCCCTCCTCCCCACAGCGATGGCTTGCATCTTGTACATCTATCTTTAGATCCCGCTCCTTCTCGCCTCCGGGCTCGCTTTTTTCCATATCTTATATAGCTTGGAGGCGTTTAGGAGTGAGGGCACCCGGTGGGATATTTCGGCAGCCCTCCGCGTCACCATTTTGAACTTGTAAAAGGCCCAGTGGATGATATAGTCACACCTTGTGTAGCTTACACGAACAGAGTAGCGCCAGTCTCTCTGCGTAGTAAATATCCCGGATGCTGAGCGGCCGCGGTGGTTTGGCGCGCGTTCGAATGGCGCTGTGATTATTCCCGCCATTGTTGTTAAATTTAAGATGGCCGGCGGTGAGAAATTTTACAACTTTTCAACCATACTCGCCTTATAACGGGCTGAAAATTGTCCGAATTGTCTCTGGTTATTTTACTTTGCATTTTTTTCTTCTTTTTTTGCTGTACGCCGGGGCATTTACAACACTTTTTTGTTCCCGCCATGCGGCATTTGCTAATTTCTTTTTAACAAAATGCTCTTGTATAGAGCGTTTTCACTCACGTGACCAGCGGCCATATTGGTTTACTGAAATAAAAGAAAATGTTTGTATAAAAATAGAGTTCAATTCCCGGAGGATTGGTTTGGTTCACCAATATGGCCGCCGTTTATTTGTTTTGGAACACCAATATGGCCGCCGTGACGTCATATGAAAACGCTCTATAATCAGGTCTATAACATAAACAAAATGCTCTTGTATAATCAGGTCTATAGCATTCTGTTGTTTGTAAGTCTACGGTTCTACAGGTTGGGACAAAGGCATCAAACCTAATCGAATTCCAAAGATTTTGCTTGATGTGAAGGCCTTTTAAGTAAGCGAAGCGAAGTAATTAAGATAATTAATTCGCTTCGCCAACAAAGTTGCCAGTTATCATGCAGTTTAAGGTGGCTCCCAACAGTTTCCAGCACTTTCCACGACTTCGATTTTGATGGGTCATTAAAACCATTCTTTATCAGTTGATGCTACAATCATGATATCAAACGAATGCCCAATGATTGATAAACACGTTGTTATCATTTTTGTGACACAATATGTTACTATAGCAACAGTATAACGTGCTGAAAACACCCTTAATTTTAGCTTTAAGTGTTAATAACTCAAAAACGACTCGGTGAACCCTATTTTTATTGTCGAATTTTGATCAGTAGGATAAGATGCAACTTTTGGCAAAACTTTTGGCAATACCCACATTACTTAAACAAACTCCACAACATTGCATGAAGGGGAAAGTCACATCAGATAGACCAAATGGCACTTTGATTCTTCAACTGTTTAGCTCTGAATAGGCCTATTTCGATATATTAAAACTCTTGCTAGGCTCCAAGGCTCAGGGGAATAAAAGAGAAGAAATCACTTTTTGTTTTGTCCCCGAAGCCTCGGAGTCAACACGACAAGCTTTTTGGGTCCTGCACTCCTAAATTTGGCACGCGGGCCAATTTTTTTGGGCCGCCACTGTTCCATTTACACGACAAAATTTAGCGCATCTGGTTTCGAGATGGGCACGCCTAAAATATGAAACGGTACCCCAAATTTCTGAGCATTTCAGTGCATTCGCCAGCGGCTGAACCACTTTTTGGCGAACCCATTATGTACCATCTGGATCGCATTTGACAAAACTGCGGACGCGGCACAACGCGCAATTGGCAATTGTCTGTTTGTGTTTGGAACTGAATGCAAAATTGTAGGACACCGAGACTCCAGCCAAAGCCCCACGGAAACAGGACAACACATAACCAAAGCCCAACAGGACCGCAAATAGCATGATTGCAGAAATACAGAACCACGATGCAATGGAGATGAGACCCAGAGCCCGAGAGGACAATAAGACAGACGAAACAGGGAAATATAAATTACATGGAAGATAAAGTGGAAAGAATGTGATATAAGCGCAACTACAGGCCCCCAAGTGAAGGAGAAATGCAGAAACGCAAGAAGATAAATATTTGAAGGAGTTTAAAAAAAAAACGCCATACGAATTTTGATTAAAAACAAACAAAACAATAAACAAAACAAACCAAAACAAAAACAAACTAAGATTCTTGATCACTGGTAATTTGTAATTCATATACACATGCACTTTAGCGAGCTCACTAAAAATTTATTAATAAATAACATAGATTGCCGATAATTTGAAAAATAAATTTATCTGCTCAAAAGGTCTGTCATTCTCGTCAGGGGCACAGTGAACAGACCCGGTAGAGAGATTAATTTCAGCAAAACATTCCTAACCAAAATAGTAAATAAGCTCATGCGTACGAGAGACAGATAACCTTTCGATGAAATTTAAGCTTACGACTTATCTGCCACATTTATTCGGTAAACTCTCTACCACACATTTCAAACCGTGGTACCGTGGTACCGTGGTTTTTTCACGGGTTTTTCTTGACACAGAGGTGTCCGACCTTGCAGACGACGCCATTTTTGTTTGTTGAAGAACATGTGCGCATGTGCAACTGAATTTGGGCACGCGGGCCTATTTTGTGGCGGGCCGAGACTACCTCGCCAGGCGGTCTCGGCCCGCAAAAATTTTGAGCACACGGGCCGATAAAATTTGCTTTTACACGGCAACATTAGGAATGCCGTGCCAAAAATTATTGGCCCGCGTGCCAAAATGTAGGAGTGCCGGGCCCAAAAAGCTTGTCGTGTAAACCGGGCTTTAATATATCGAAATTGGTATTCTTGATTATCATATGACCCGTACGGCCCTGTGAACCTTTTCTTTGCAAAACCATTGATGAAAGTCCCGTATGAGGGCCGTACGCATTTGCGCGAGCGGGGCCGGAAAAATGCGTACGGCCCTACTACAAAAGCGGACGGCCTCGCGCGTTCAAATATCAAGTAATTTTGTCTCCAAATTGGTCATATGATAAAATGCTTATTGACTAAGTTAGGTCGGGCCGGATGGGAAAATATTTGGCTCTCGGTCATGGCGTACGGACCTCGCTGCGCTCGGTCCGTACGCCATGACCTCGAGCCAAATATTTTCCCATCCGGCCCTCCCACTTAGTCAATAAGTACATATTATCAAACTTTCGGAAGGCCGCCTTTTTTAGACCAATTAAAGTTTGCAATAAGTGGACCATAAAACATCAAACGGTGACTACAAAAGTTAAGTAACTGGAATACAAAAATATTTATATGATAATTTAAATACTTTACTCTTTCACCATAATGGTTTAAAAAATAGAATATTTGAGTCATTTGGAATATATGGACAGATATCACCTGCGAGATGGTAATATCAGCCCTGTCTTTATATTCATAATTATCTCTTGTGCTAGTTATTAGCCATTTCAGTTTTGGGGAAACCTCACGGACCTGACGGACGGACTATCATCGTATTTTTCTCAGGTACCTACTAAGCTGTAACAGCTTGTAACTATTTAAAAATAATTCTTGTAATTCTAAAGCCCGGGACAAACAGGAACAAGAGCTGACGAGAGTTCAAACTTCCGCTCTCGTTTGGCCTCAAACTCTCATACACTCGGCTCTCGCCAACTCGCATACTTAATTAGAACAAAACAGAACAGTAGTTTTGGGATAAAATGCAGGATTACAAGGATGGAAGTGGATTACAGTTGCATTTTAGTGAAACTTTAAGTTGTTTAGCTATTATTATGTTGATTGCGTTCGACAATGCAATGGAGAACGCTTCTTACTCTGAGGCAGGAAAAATCCAGCTGTTTTCATGAGGCAGGCGGGCGGGTGGGTTGCCTTTTGGAGGCTCGTGGAAAATGGCAAATTTCTTCCATATAGTCGCGCCGGGAATCTCTACGCTCGGTAATTTTACACACTGTTTTAAAAATTAAATAAAAGAATAGGTTTTAGGTTGCCTCTTTAAAAGCAGTCCTCATACTTTGCCCAGAAAACTATATTGGGTCAAACTGAGTAAATGAAATGACTATACTTTTTGGAAATGGGTTAAAAATCTTTTTTTGGAGCTTAAAACAATCCAAACGGCTAGACGCCTATTTTTGTGCGTGGCCAGAATCGCATAATTCACGAGATAGCTGCTCAAAACCCACCAAACGCAACAATAACATATTAATATTCCTACGTTAAGTGTTCCTTCAAACTCTGAAACGCATGTTATACGTTAATTTTGATATGTTTTGAATTGGAGGTTCATGAAAATTAATAAACTAGCACCCGTTTGATCGCTGTCTGAAAACATGCGAAATACAGACGTTCTTTATTGTTAGATTGCACCATTCTAAGTCATAAACACAGACAAAAACACCCAATTGAACTGTTTAATGCCAAAAACAAGCTATAATTATTGGGTGCTTTAAGAAGAACGTCAATGGGATGAATATTATGGAGATAAGGTTGTCTTCGATCAAAATTACTTGACCCATTTACTCCTAGAATTTTAAACTTTCTAACTTCTTGATTTCGCTTTTTTCTATTACCGAAGAATTTTAAAAACAAAAATATGATGTTTGTATTTGGTATAAAATTTTAACTTATTCAGCTCGAGCAGGGCCTTTGTCATTCAAATTGGAGAATCATGATCTGCACCAAAACTTGACAAGAAGACATATTTTATTTTAGATCTGGCAAATGAAAGGTAACCAGTGATCTCAATATTCATTTGTGATGTTATAATAAAGGATGTTTGCGCGATGGGTTTTTAAATACGTTGTAAAATTAACAAAGAAAATTAAAAGGTGCCGACAAAAACAGAGGCACGCAAAATAATAATATCAGCTCATCTTTTTCCACACCGAGGGAATTTTGTGGGTGTAGGGAGGTTTAGGCAGAGCGAAAAAAACAATAAAAGTTTTCCAGCTACAAAAGCAAGCATAAAAGACAAGATAACAAGTAACTGTGTTGACGTTGAACAGTGAGTTAAGACCGAATGTGTCCTATGTTTAGCACACAGGGTACACTGAATATGGAGCTTTATTATGAACTCAGTGATGCCGTTGTGAGCCCTGCTGGTTCTGTCTATTATTATAATTATATATACTGCTGTATATACACGGGCGGCTCTAGTTCCTTGCTATTTCGGACCTTTTTTAGGGCAGTGTTATGCGGTCAGATTGGTCAAAACGACGAAATGTTCTGAATTGTCATTAAAAACATTGTTTTTTGACAGACGATACATGCAGGAATCGCGATGTGAATATTAATTTAATACACGCTTCTCATTTTCTTTGACTAATGGCCTTGATAAGTTTCCATATTTTGTTCGTTTTTAAGCAATACATGTTTTTAATACTGGATAGAAGTTTGTTTTGTTAAAATGATCTTCATAGGATTGGTTGCGCGCGGTTAGTTTGCTTCAATCCATTAGCTTGAAATATTTTATTCAATGTCGGTTTAACTATTGAGCCTGATGTTCTATTTGGGCTCGGCGATAGCGTGAAAATATAACGTTATCTGCTACCACCATGCTAATTATGCAGCTCCTTTGTTTGATATAAAAACCTCACAAAACCCACGATTCCTTTAATCGCTCGGCGGAAGGACTGACGTTTCAATCATCAACGTTTGAATCACTTCGGTGGACAATAGCTTTTCAACTCCGCTGATGGCAACTTTCCCATCGACGCAGCATCACAGTTTCTAATTAACCCCTCACTCCCAATAATGCTTGTTCTCGTTTCTTGCCCAGCTTGTTGATAAAGTGGATGTGTTGGGTGTGAATTGCTCTCTTGTCCGATTTGTTGACACGATATTTTAGTCAGTTATCTTCAGTCATGTCTTTTTTGAAGTAAATGGTTGGGGAAGCAAACTTTGCAAAAAAAAAAAAATTGTTTCCATTAATATAAGAATCACAATAAATAAAAGAAAATTACTGCCCCGCAAAACTTCATGCCATACGTTAATTCTTTAAATTGTTTCTTTTTCATCTAGATAAGGAGAAATATCACTAGCTCCCCTCAGTATGTCTCTGTCAGCTGATATTGCCATAACAACAGTGACGTCAATATTCATTATAGCGTGCATTGTAGGAAACTGTTTTGTTTGTGCTGTCGTGCTGAGAAATCGAGATATGAGGTACATATAGTAGGGTTAGTGTTTCTAGTTAGCTAAGTTTCTAAGTAGCCGAATATTTTGTGCCGACTCAGGATTGTGGAGGAGCGGCTGAAGGTTGGTAGTTCGAGCCCTGCTTTCTCCATGTCATCGTGTTGTTTTCCTAGAAATATATATAAATGGAAGGGTCTCGATGGGGTGGTGGCTTTTACGGTTAACGGTTAAAATTTTAGCTCTTTTTACAGCTAACGGTTAATTACTTCCCGTTACGGTGAACAGAAATATTAAAAATTACTTTCCATTGTTTTAAAAGGTTTATAATAACTTCTACTATTTTAAAAAGTTAAAAATTACTTTCCATTGTTGTAAAACACTTTTAAGCTTTTAGGACCATTCTGGGCAAGACACAAACTCACATAACAACATAACAGTCTTAACAAGAGATGGCAAATGACAACTCGTGGCTAGAAAATTTTTTTATGGTTAACATTTTTTCACCTTACGGTTAAAATTTTTCATTTTTACGCCTTACGACTAAATTTTAGGGCCTTTTTACGGCTAACGGTTAATCCCATTAAGACTCTCAAATGGGTATCCCTGAACTAGGGTGTAACCTTGCTATAAGAGACAGCAGAGAAGGATTACATCGACTAAAGTACTACGCATCAGATTGGGGTGCGATAAAACTAATTTCATTTTACTGTTTTAGGGTGATACTGAAAAACAGAGAACAGAGTAATTATAATACTTTTCATTTTACTTCTCAAGAAATTAAACTTAACAAGCAACTTTCACAATGAATACCATTTGCAGACAGGCGAGCTTGTGTCGTCGAATTTAAAATACGTGCGCAAAATGGCAATTAGAAAAAATTATCATTTACAAAGATAATCGTTTTGCTTTGCTAGTACGTCAGATATGTTTTAAAATAAATCGAATTTTCTCATATATAATACGGCTTTTTTTTTAAAGTTTTAATATAATGATTTATCCGCAGAATTCCCATAAATTATCTACTTGTGAACCTGGCAGTAGCGGACATCATGTACTCAACATTTAGGATACCGCCGATTATTTTGAGACACAATGTTAGCCACCCAGAGGGAGTGACTGGAAGAGTATTGTGTATGCTGCTAACAGGGAAAAACGTAGCTCGGATTGGAGCCTTTGCTTCTGTCTTTACTCTGATTGCCATCGCCATTGAACGATACTTTGCCGTTCTATATCCCCATGGAAACAAAGGAAAACTGACCATGCGCAAGCTGAAGGTATGTTACTTTGGTAAAAAACATGGCAAATAACTCTCTAACATGACGTCCAATAAATTTGTCGTTAATTGTAAATTAGACCAGTCATCGTACAACCCTACTTTTTACGATCGCGAAGCAAGGGCTATACCAACTTTGACAAGACGATCGAACGCAACTAGTGTGTGACTCACCTAACAGCATAGCAGCCAAAACCTAGAAGTGTGACAACGTTTTTAGCAAAAACAACCACAAAACGAAACAGCGAAATAGCTTAGACAAAATGTGAAATATTTTGTTTATTAGGACAACTCTGCATTGCAAACTATCGCACTTTCAACTTTCTTAGCCTCTCTTACATACACACCCACATGATACACACACATAACACTTTAACTCTCACGTCAGCCCGTGTTTAGGCTTTTTTAACACGTCTTTCAACTAACTGAGGTTTTAGCGTCAGAGTTTTATTCGCGTGAAGTATGTTTTACTCACTTTCATGAAATTACACATATTTTGTAGGTGATTATTCCCGGTTCTTGGATAGTCGGACTGATTCTCGGATTCCCGTTTTTCCTGAATATAAATTTCGACAAGAAGCGGAACTCGTGCTTTATTACTGAGAAGTGGACCAGGCAGGCTGGTTCCATTGCGCTTTATGTCCACTTATACCTTTCGAGCATCCTTCTGGTTGTGTTATACTCCAGGATCGTCTACACCTTGTGGTTCAAGCGTAATGATGATAACATACTCACTCATCAACAACAGGTATGAGTTTTGCCGAAAATCCTCAGTTTTGGCTGCACGCCCCTGGCTGTCGGGAGCGGTGAGAGAGGGATTTATTTTCAGTCTATTTTCCACATACGTGAATTTGAGACAACAAACAAATTCCAAACCACATTCTATTCTCTTTGACTGTATACCAAACTTCAAAATCATGTAGAAACCAACCGAAATGTATTATCAAAACCATTGCTGATTGTAGATAACTGATCACGACCAGATCAATTTTGAGCATGTATCGCCTAAATTTCCCGTTTTGTGTTGTGCGGTTTTTCTAATCGAAATCATGGCGGAATGATGCGACACAGAGGATTTTGATTGGCTCTTATAACCAACCGGATAAAGAACAAAGGAATAAAAAGCTGTACACTGTTTTTAACCGGCTGCTGCTGTGATTGTCGAATTGTCCCGATAAATCTAAATCAGTTAACGTGTTCATGTATCAAAGATCACAATAGGGTGTAGAAGCTAATCTGTTTCCCGGAGGTAGGGGCATTTGATCGCCTTGTATGAGCCTGGGATGGATCATTTGAACCGGATGTTAATTTCGCCTGGAGGAAGGGAATTTTAACGAACCAAATTTCAAAAGTTCAAATGCCCGGAGGTTGCAGGGGCATTTATCACTTATTACGAAACACAACCGAGCGGCGTGGTAATTAAAGTGCGTTATTTTACCTACAAATGCTTAATATCTTTATATACACAGGGTGTGTTGAAGGTGCGAAAGAGAGTTACCTTGATGGTTGTGACCGTCAGTGCCATTTTTGTAATATCTCATGGAACATTCACAACACTCTTCGTCTTAAACGAATACGTTGGCTCCATCCAACTTGGTGCTTATGTCATTCCCATTGCCCATACAATGATCACGTTCAACTCCGCTGTCAATCCTTACGCATACGCTCTGATAAACCAACGATTTAGAGAGAAGATAAAGAGAATGATATGCTGCAATTCAACTTCCTCTGCAACAATGGTTGCACCGGCGAGAGAACAACAAGACATCGAGATGAGGAACAACATTGGCACCCAGTCGAGCAACATAGCAGGACCACCTTCCACAGAGTGATGCGCTGGAGACGGACACCCCCTCGGATTTTCTTCTTTTTTTCAGTTCTATTTTAAAATTTGTTTCATATAATTAATTTAATATCCATCTTGCACCGGATGAATTCAGTGGTCAACTATAGTAGCCTGGCCTCCTACGCGGAGTCGTCCTTCCCTAGTAGCTTCCGTCTCATGTTTGTGGTTTTTCTATTGCAAATTATTAAACACCTTGACTATGAAATGGAGTGAAAAGAAATCACACCAAGTACCAAGCCATAGTATCGGGAAATACGCAGTCCAAGCCCGAATTCTGTTACGAGAATATAGACATTCATAGCACCACAGAGTTTGAACTGCTTGGGGTTGCTATTGACGACAAACAAACTGAATTTCGAGAAACATGTCGCAAAACTTTGCAGAAAGGTATCCGAACAGTTCACAGTCTTAAAACGCATAAGAAATTTTATTCCCCTCGAAATTAGAAAGAATATATAATACCTGCTTTATTGCCCCACATTTCAACTACTGCGCTGAAACCTGGTAATTCTGCACTAAGACCTCGTAGAGAAATTAAACGAAAGAGCTCTACGCTTTGTATGTTAAAGGTCAAAAATACTCCGTCGATACAAGGCATGGACTGACAAAAATGATGTGTAGAACCAGACGAGTGTAGAATCACCTTGAAAGAACATAGAGCAATGAAATTTGTTAGCACAATTTGTAAACTGCTAAATAACAGCAATGCGCCACAATGCTGCAGCAAAATATCTTGACGTTGCCCAGGGTGTCCCACGGTCAATACTACCAGACATGGACTACAATCATGGTACTATCAAGCAGTAAACTGTGGAACAGCCTTGCGAACAAAGCGCGGGCAGCTTCCAGCTACAAAGTGTTCTTCCACGCAATTTTAAGCAAATTTGATAGCTGACCTGTTTTTATATCGGACTGATTCTAATTTTAGAACGGTTTTCAATTAAGTGTCGAAAGTAAGTTCGCGATTGTTTTGGTTTTGTATTGCTACGCTTTGTGATTGGCTACAAATTCTCGCGCCACTTTATCAACCAATCAGAAGAAAAGCCAAAACCAATTGTGACTTACACGCTTGCGTTTTCCCGCGCTTGGCACCGGCGACATGTAATTGCTTCGAGCTCTGATCGGTTCATTGGATTGTCTGTGTCTGTTGTGATTGGCCAGAGTGATTACTTTGGTTTTGGTTTTACGACACTCTTAGTCTTTTACTGACCATTCATAAACAGACTAATGATACAAGATATATTTTCAGCTTAGTTATTTTAGATTCTTAACTGTACATTATATTTATTGTTTTTTTTTTTATTTTTTTGTGGCAATACCTGTAAACTTAAGGTGGCTCATAGCTAAGTGTATTTGTTCACGTTAAATAAACTTGTATTGTATTGTATTGTATTGTAATGTATTGTATACTGCGTTAACGTTGAAAAAATACATTTCTCCCGTTCCCCACAGCCTTGGGCCAAATCCCACTCCCCGTCCTTCTACAGGCTTTCCGCTCACTTTTCTCCTCCCCCCCCCCCCCCCCCCCCCCCCCCCCATGAAAAACATCACGTTTCAGGAATTTGTTTAGTCTGTAGACCAAAACTGAAAAGTAAAAAAAAATAAATATATATTTTTTTTATTTTTTCATTTATGGTCTACGGATAAAACTTATAAAAATTATTTAACAGTCTATATATAACCCCGGGGGACTCCCCAAAAAAATGACGGGGTACTCGTCGGATATTTTCAATAAACATCCTAAGAGGTAACAGAATGTCGTTTGATTGACGTGGCTCAAATGAATTTTAACCCTATTAAAGAGGTACCAATTCCAAAACAACACATGTCATATTCTGTCACATTTTTTCGGCTCAATACCCTAAAAGGTTACCGTGATAATTCTAACGGTGGTCATTTTAGATTTCAGCACCCTAAGCGGTACCAATCTATACAAATTTGACCCCTAAAAGGTACGACGAGCACTCCCATCATTCTTATACGGGAATTCCCCCCCCCCCAACCCCCCCCCCCCCCTCCCCACCCCCGGCTTATTACAAACAAGTAACTAACTAGTAACTGTATTTGCAAAGACCACCGTAACGAAATAGAAGAGGCCTAGAAGTACCGGTTCCTGTAGTAAAGGATCTAATCAGCTATAAAACAATTAAACGATTTGATAAAAAAAAAGCAAGGCTGTTAAACGGTATGGAAACGACTATAAAAATATATCCAATATTTCGAAAGACACAGCCTTTCTTCTTCAGGCTCTTACAGATAATAACTCATAAGGCAAAAAACGTTACAAGTTGAAATTTGAAAGGGGGCGGGGAATTAAATATGATATTATGACAGCATAAACTGAAGTGATAAAGTAAATGTAAATAACCGTAAATAATGAAGCAATAGAAAATAAGAAAAACATGCAACACGACAGCACAGTCAGGGGCGTTCCTGGCCAGTTTTACCAGTTAGCCAGGGGGCACAAGTTGAAAAAAGAAAAGGTTAACATAGCATAATATACGGAAAGACATCGCTTGTCATTTTGTAGCTGATAAATTTAAAAAAACTTGTAAGCCAGTGCTTACTTGGCCTACAGGCAGGTACGCCCCTGACAGTGATTATAAGCAATGGAAAAAGAAAAGATGTCATGCCGGTTTCATCTCTTCTTGGCCCTAAAGATTCAAGGGTCTGACCTCTCTCAATAAGATATGTTCTCTTGATTTTCGTACACCGTTGCGATTAGTTTTAACGAGTTCAAGAGGAATTAGTTGCATATAAGAAGTGGTATGGTCGTTAGAAAGAAAATGTTCTGAGACTGACTCTTGAACTCGTTAAAACTAATCGTGACTGGGTACGAAAAGCAAGCATGAGAAGCATATCTTATTGAGAGAGGTCAGATCCTTGAACCTTTAGGTTTAAATAGAAGAGATGAAACATGACATCTTTTCTTTTTCCATTACTTCGCTTCGTCGACAAAGTTGCCA
>JAJGOT010000236.1:487500-525000 GCA_022457155.1 Cladopsammia gracilis | reverse complement strand
GGGAAACTGTTTTGTTTGTGCTGTCGTGCTGAGAAATCGAGATATGAGGTACATATAGTAGGGTTAGTGTTTCTAGTTAGCTAACTTTCTAAGTAGCCGAATATTTTGTCAGACCGACTCAGGATTGTGAAGGAGCGGGTGCAGTGAAGGTCGGTAGTTCGAGCTCTGCTTTGTCGACCTCATCGTGTTGTTTCCCTAGAAATGTATATCAATGGAAGGGTCTCAATGGGGTGGTGGCTTTTACGGTTAATGGTTAGGATTCAGTTTATTAGCTCTCTTTACGGCTAACGGTTAATTACTTCCCGTTACGGTGAACAGAAATCTTAAAAATTACTTTCCATAGTTTTAAAAAGTTTATAACATCTTCTATTATTTTAAAAAGTTAAAAATTAATTCCCATTGTTGTAAAACACCTTTAAGATCTTAGGACCATTCTGGGCAAGACACAAACTTACATAACAACATAACAGTCTTCACAAGAGATGGCAAATGACAAACCGTGGCTAGAAATTCTTTTTATGGTTAACATTTTTTCACCTAACGGTGTTTAAAGTTTTCCATTTTTACGCTTAACGACTAACTTTTAAGGCCTTTTTACGGCTATCGCTTAACTCCGTTAAGACCCTCGAATGGGTACCCCTGAACTTGCATGTAACCTTGCGAGATAAGAGCAATGGAGGCAGCAGAAAAGAATTTAAAAATTCGACTAAAGTACTACGCGTCAGATTGGGGTGCGATAAAACTAATTTCATTTTAGGATGATACTGGAAACAGAAAACAGAGTAAGGGCCTGTGTACATGGAGGGAGGGTGACCCGGGTACCAGGGTCACCCTCCCAGCCGGACTAAAACATAGCCCGCCTTTACATGGGCGGGCTATCACATAGGCGAGCTATCGTTATTTGGCGGGCTCTTGTTTTGGTGGGCTCATATTTTAGCGGCCTTTTTTTATTGCAACGGTGCGCTCTGTAAATATAAAGCACTACATAACAAACATGATAGCAAGAAGAAAGGCTATAGCGGCGAGTTTCATGTTTTTATCGCTTGTTCCGCTTGCTCTTGCATTTTCTTTGGTTTAACGGCTTGCTTGTTGTTAATGCAACGATTTACTGTGATCTCCTTCGACAGACGGAGGTGTTTGACAAATAAACACGACAAAAACTTGATTTGCTTGTATGGCGCCGCCATCATGTTCACGGGGTTTCAAGTTAACAGAAATAAAAGTAAAAACTTCAAAGGACCGCAAACGATAAGGCTGCTAACAACATACGTAGGATGCTACAAGAGACCTAATCAGCCAAAAAAATGAATAAACACACGATAAACTGCACGGCTGATATAGCCCGCCTAAGAGGGTGACCCTGAGGTGACCGTTTACACGCAGAAAATATAGCCCGCCTTGGAGGGTGACCCTGGCAAGCAGACAGGGTGATCCGGGTAGGCGGGTGACCCTGTCTATCATGTAAACACTTCACTGCGCTTTGTTGTAAAGAAATGTATGAAAAGTTGGCCCTCCCAGGATAGCCCGGCTAGGAGGGTGACCCTGGTACCCGGGTCACCCTCCCTCTATGTAAACAGGCCCTAGTTATAATACTTTTCATTTTACTTTTCAAAAAATTAAAATTAACAAGCAAGAAACGTTAATCAGCGACGACGACTTTTGCAGATATGTGATAAAAATTTAACTCAAGTCCTTTCCTTCCAAGTGACCATTATGTTCTATTCTTCGAAGCTGGTCACTGCCATTCAGTGGTTTCCAATTTACAAACAGGCGAGCTTGTGTCGTCGAATGTAAAATACGTGTGTAAAATGGCGATTAGAAAAAAATGATCATTTTCAAAGATAATGCTTTTGCTTTGCTTGTTCGTCAGATATGTTAGAAAATGAATCGAATTTTTGAAGTTTTGAAATAATGATTTATCCGCAGAATTCCCATAAATTATCTACTTGTGAACCTAGCAGTAGCGGACATCATGTACTCAACATTTATGATACCGCCGATTATTTTGAGCCACAATGTTAGCCACCCAGAGGGAGTGACTGGAAGAGTATTTTGTACACTGCTAACAGGGGGAAACTTAGCTTGGATTGGAGCCTTTGCTTCAGTCTTTACTCTGATTGCCATCGCCATTGAACGATACTTTGCCGTTCTATATCCCTATGGAAACAAAGGAAAACTGACTATGCGCAAGCTAAAGGTATGTTACTTTGGTAAAAAAACATATGGCAAATAACTCTCTAATATGACGTACAGTAAATTTGTCGTTAATAGCGTTCCGCCCAGATGACGTCATATTTGGCAGCATTGCATTGTGGGATCGAAATGCGGACAAATATTTCAAAATGGCTGCCTCGGAAACACCAGTTTTTGCGATTCCTGTACATGTTGTGGATAATTGTCGAGTTGTACCCAAGAACAGTGCTTCGTAGCACCTGTTTTTTCGTAGCCACCTGCATAGTTCTTGAATGTTTGTACGCATTTCAATCCCATGATGCTGCGCGCCAATTCTATTTTTAGAATATGGGCGGAACGCTATTGTAAATTAGACCAGTCATCGTACAACCCTACTTTTCACGAAGCAAGGACTATACCAACTTTGACAAGAAGATCGAGCGCAACTAGTATGTGACTCACCTGACAGCATAGCAGCCAAAACATAGAAGTGTGACAACGTTTTTAGTACAAACAACCACAGACCGAAACAGTGAAAGAGTTTAGACGAATTGTGAAATATTTTGTTTATTACGACAACTCTGCGTTGCAAACTGTAGCACTTTCAACTTTCTTTTTCTCTCTTACATACACACCCACATACACACACATCACACTTTAACTCTCACGTCAGCCATTGTTCAGGCTTTTTTAACTGGCCTTTCAACTAACTAAGGTTTTAGCGTCAGAGTTTTATTCGCATGAAGTATGTTTTACTCACATTCATGAAATTACACATATTTTGTAGGTGATTATTCCTGGTTCTTGGATAGTCGGACTGATTCTCCGATTCCCGTTTTTCCTGAATATAAATTTCGACAAGAAGCGGAACTCCTGCTTTATTACTGAGAGGTGGACCGGGCACGCTGGCACCATTGCGCTTTATATCTTCATTTTCTTTTCGTGCATCCTTTTGGTTGTGTTATACTCCAAGGTCGTCTACACCTTGTGGTTCAAGCGTAATGATGACAATACACTCACTCATCAACAACAGGTATGAGTTTTGCCTGAAAATCCTTAGTTTTGGCTGCACGCCCCTGGCTGTCGAGAGCGGTGAGAGAGGGATTTATTTTCAGTCTATTTTCCACATACGTGAATTTGAGATAACAGACAAAATCCAAACCAAATACTATTTTCTTTGACTGTATACCAAACTTCAAAATCATGTAGAAACCAACCGAAATGTATTATCAAAACCATTGCTGATTGCCAGATAACTGATCACGACCAGATAAATTTTGAGCATGTATCGCCTAAATTTCCCATTTTGTGTTGTGCGGTTTTTCTAATCGAAATCATGGCGGAATGATGCGACACAGAGGATTTTGATTGGCCCTATAACCAACAGGATGAAGAACAAAGGAATAAAAAGCTGTACACTGTTTTTAACTGGCTGCTGATGTGATTGTCGAAATGTCCCGATAAATCTACATTAGCGTGCGGTTCATGTATCAAAGATCACAATAGGGTGTAGAAGCTAATCTGTTTCCCGGAGGATGGGGCATTTGATCGCCTAGTATGAGCCTGGGATAGGTCATTTGAACCGAATGTTAATTTCACCTGGAGGAAGGGAATTTGAACGAACCAAATTTCAAAAGTTCAAATGCCCGGAGGTTGCCGGGGCGATTTATTACTTATATATTACGAAACGCAACCGAGCGGCGTGGTAATTAAAGTGCGCTATAGTACCTACAAATCCTTAATATTTACTGTAATTTTTTATGTACACAGGGTGTGTTAAAGGTGCGAAAGAGAGTTACCTTGATGGTTGTGACCGTCAGTGCCATTTTTGTAATATCTTATGGAACAGACGCAGCACTGCACTTCTTAAAACAACACGTTGGCTCCATCAAACTTGGTGCTTATGTCATTCCCATTGCCCATACAATGATCATGTTCAATTTTGCTGTCAATCCTTACGCATACGCTCTGATAAACCAACGATTTAGAGAGAAGATGAAGAGAATGATATGCTGCAACTCAAGTTCCTCTGTAACAAGGGTTGCACCGGCGAAAGAACAACAAGACATCGAGATGATGAACATTATGGACAACATTGGCCCCCAGTCGAGCAACATAGCAGGACCACCTTCCACAGAGTGATGCGTTGGAGACGAACACCCCCTCGGATTTTCCTTTTTTCTCAATTCTTTTATAAAATTTGTTTTATATAATTTAACACCCATCTAGCAATGAATTCAGTGGTCGACTATAGAATATTTTCCAAAATTGCAGTCCACAATTGAATAACCTTGAAATCAATACGGGCACCTTGATGGGTCTGCCGCACATACATTTAATTTATTCCCTGATTCCGCTCCTTTCTTGGTAGCCTGGCCTCCTACGAGGAGTCGTCCTTCCCTGGCATTTCCGTCTCATGTTTGCGATTTTTCTATTGCAAATTATTAAACACCTTGAATGATTTCTTCATTAGTGTTGCACGTTCTGAGAGTACTCAGCTGGAAAAACCATCGCATGACTTAAGTCATATATAACTAATCACGTTTCTAATTATACCACGCTTGTCGTTCAGAAAAACTACTTCAACGGAGGTAAATAAGGTTTTGTCCAGTACAAAACTTACAAAGCGACATATCCCTCCATATGTGCTGAAACAATCTACTGACATTTTTTGCCATATCAATCAGCTATGTCAGCTGGACATTGTAAAAATCCCTAAGCAGTGCCGGGAAGCTTGGTGAAGTTTATCCCGTGTTCAAGAAGGACTGCTGCCTAAACAAGTCAAACTACAGGCCATGAACGCTCTTGCCTTCACTTTCTAAAGTCTTTGAGAGATTAGTGCATGTCAGAATAAGCCCCTCATTTTGAGACCATATACCACAGGTTCGTATTCACTTACAAGCAATTCCATGGCTGTGACACTGCCTTCCTCAGCCTGACTGAGCTATGGAAAGCAGCTCAACAAATAAACAGGGGCGGATCTAGGAGAGGGATGCAGGGGGTGCGCACCCCCCCCCCCCCCCCCCCCCGAGATGACCTGCATCTTTCTAATATAACTAGTATTCTGCAAAGAAAAGAAATAAATACGTGGTTTATTCATTCCTTAGAGGTGCACCCCCTCCTAAGAAAACTCCTGGATCCGCCCCTGATAAAGTCATAGGATTCGTATCGATTTATCTATCAAAACCTTTGATACGTTAAACCAAGATCTGACCATAGAGAAAATACGGGAATATGGGCTGATGAAAAGACGGCAGAACTAATCAAGGGCTACCTCTCTAATCGCCGCCAGCGAGTCAGACTTGGCAATGTATTTCTCCGCTTGCCAAGATATTGCGACAGGAATACACCTGATTGAAAAAACGAAATGTTAACGAGCCTTATTTGCCTTGTTTCCAGAATCCCATTGTGTCCCATCGTTTATGGTTTATGTTTTTCTTCCTCACAACGTTTTTTCAATAGGCCTTATTCACGATAGCCGCCATGTTGGTTTTTATGTTGTTATGCAAATTTACCCGTGATTTCTGAGGGGGCAAACAACTCAAACTCGGGAGATTTCAAACCAGTTGTTTATTATGCGAATATTTTTTGGAGCTAATGCATTTTTACGGTGTTACAGAGCAACCATTCCAAACTTCTAATAAAAAAAATCATAACTGCCAACTACCTAGCTCTCAAATATGATTTTTACGAGGATACTTCACTGTTAGAAAGAACCGATCTTCCGAAAATTGTTCTTTTATCCATTGTTTGCCCCCTGGCAGAGCACATGGCTAATTATTTGCATCATAATATGTTGCCACCAACATGGCGGCTATCGTAAATAAGGCCTATGAGGTGTATCAAAGGCAGAAGGGGTCCATAACAGGCTCCCTCCTATTCGATATAGCGTATGTCATCACAGAGAGCAACTTGTCAGCTTACGCTTACGATATATACGCAAATTATCTTCGCAGACAAGGATCCAATTAAAGTCCAACAAAACAACAATTGCAACGCTGATTTATAAGATGGTATGAAGAAACATCACTCCAGGTACCAGGTCATCAGAGTAATGGGAAATACGCGTCCAAGCCCGAATTCTGTTCCGGGAATATAGCTATTCACAACACCACAGAGGTTGAACTGCTTGGGGTTACTATTGGCGACCAACTTAATTTCAAGAAACATGTCGCAAAACTTTGCAGAAAGGTCTTAAAGCGCATGAGAAATTTGATTCCCCTCGAAATTAGAAAGAATATATAATACCAGCTTTATTGCCCCACATTTCAACTACTACGCTAAAACCTGGTAATTCTGCACTAAGACCTCGGCAGAGAAATTCAACGAAAGAGCTCTACGCTCTACAATCATGATACTATCAAGCAGTAAAACTACGGAACAGCCTTGCAATTGCGAGCAAAACGCGGGCAGGTTCCAGCTACAAAGCGTTCCGTGCAATTTTAAGTAAATTTGATATTAATAGAGCTGACCTGATTTTATATCGGACTGATTCTAATTTTAGAAAGGTTTTCAATTAAGTGTCGAAAGTAAGTTCGCGATTACTTTGGGTTTGGCATTGCTACGCAATCAGAAGTAAAACCAAAACCAATCGTGACTTGCACGCTTGCGTTTTCCCGCGCTTGGCGCCTGCAACATGTATTTGCTTTGAGTTCTGATTGGTTCATTGGATTGTCTGTGTCTGTTGTGATTGGCCAGAGTGATTACTTTAGTTTTGGTTTTACGACAATCGGTTGAAAACCTCTCTATATTGGTCTATATTGGTCTATATTGGTCTATTACTGACCATTCAGATTGATGAACAGACTAATGATAGTTCTTATAGATTCTTAACTGCACATTATATTTATTGTTTTTTTTTTTGTGGCAATACCTGTAAACTACGTAGCTGGCTCATAGCTAAGTGTGTTTGTTCCGGCGTTAAATAAACTTGTATTGTATTGTGAAGTATTGTATTATACTGCGTTAACGTTGAAAAAAAAATTCCATATTTCCCGCTCCCTGCAGCCTTGGAAATCCCACTCTCCGTCCTTTTTTTTCCTGCTTCCTACAGACTTTCCCCTCACTTTTCTCCTCTTTCCCCGCATCTCCATCCTCACACCAAAAACATCACGTTTCAGGAATTTGTTTAGTCTGTAGACCAAAAATGAAAAGGAAAAAAATATATATTTTTTTAATTTTTTTTTTCTTTTTGGTCTACAGATAAAACTTATAAAACGTATTTAACAGTCTACATATAACTAATGAGATACCACGAACTGATTATTTTTAAAATGGCGTTCGGAAGAAACTCACAGAGAAACCCCGAGAATCCAACAATCACGATATTTTTATCACGTGACACATAAAATTTCACCTACTCCACAATGCTCACTAGGGCCATCACGTACAAATGCCTTAAATCCGGTATTATTCAACTGTAAAATTTTCGTGCGTGCATTAACCCGTGGTAATTTTCATTATGCTTATTCCTTGTACACAATTGGGTATAAATAGGCTGCTTTTATCCTGTTTACTCCTCTTTTTTGTTTAATTGGCCGCCAGACGTCCGCTTGGCGCGCCCCTCCCTCCTCCCCACAGCGATGGCTTGCATCTTGTACATCTATCGTTAGCTCCCGCTCCTTCTCGCCTCCGGGCTCGCTTTTTTCCATATCTTTTATAGTTCGGGGGCGTTTAGGAGTGAGGGCACCCGGTGGGATATTTCGGCAGCCCTCCGCGTCACCATTTTGAACTTGGAAAAGGTCCAGGGGATGAATTGGTCACACCTTGTGTAGCTTACACGAACAGAGTAGCGCCAGTCTCTCTGCGTTGTAAATATCCCGGATACTGAGCGGCAGCGGTTGTTTGGCGCACGTTCGAATGGCGCTGTGATTATTCCCGCCATTGTCGTTAAATTTAAGATGGCCGGCGGTGAGAAATTTTACGACTTTTCTCGGAGTCAACTTTGAATTTTTCACATATCGAAATTGGTATAAATTATTTGATTACCAAACTTTCGGAAGGCCGCGACAAATTGTCGCCCTTTTTAGACCAATTAACGTTTGCAATAAGTGGACCATAAAACATCAAACGGTGACTTCAAAAGTTAAGTAACTGGAACAATACAAAAATATTTATATGATAATTTAAATCCTTTACTGTTTCACCATAGTGGTTTTAAAAATAGAGTAAAATACCTGTAAACACTTGAATATGTCTAACGGCTAAATTAAACATTTGAGTCATTTGGAATATATGGACAGATATCACCTGCGAAATGGTACTAACAGCCCTGTCTTTATATTCATAATTATCTCTTGTGCTAGTTATTAGCCATTTCACTTTTTGGGGAAACCTCACGGACCTGACGGACGGACTATCACCGTATATCTCTCAGGTACCTACTAAGCTGTAAAAGCTTGTAACAATTTAAAAATAATTCTTGTAATTCCAAAGCCCCGGACAAACGGGAACAAGAGCTGACGAAAGTTCAAACTCCCGCTCTCGTTTGGCCTCAAACTCTCATACACTCTCGCCAACTCGCATACTTAATAAGAGCAAAACAGAACTAGTAGTTTGGTGATAAAGTGCAGGATTACAAGGATGGGAGTGGATTAAAGTTGCATTTTAGTGAAACTTGAAGTTGTTTAGCTATTATTATGTTGATTGCGTTCGACAATGCAATGGAGAATGCTTCCTACTCTGAGGCAGGAAAAATCCAGCTGTTTTCATGAGGCAGGCGGGCGGGCGGGCGGGCTGCCTTTTGTCCCTTTTGGAGGCTCGTGGAAAATGGCAAATTTCTTTTATGTAGTCGCGCCGGAATTCTCTACGGTTGTTTTGCACACTGTTTTAAAAAGTTGAATATATAAAAGAATAGGATTTAGGTTGCCTCTTTAAAAGCGGTCCTTATACTTTGCTCAGTAAACTATATTGGGTCAAACTGAGTAAATGAAACGACTACATTTTATGGAAATGGGTTAAAAATATTTTTTGGAGCTAGACAACAATCTAAACGGCCAGACGTCTAATTTTGCGCGTGGCCGGAATCGCATAAATTCACGAGATAGCTGCTCAAAAACCACGAAACTCAACAACAAATATTAATATTCCTACGTTAAGTATTCCTTCAAAGGTATGAAACGCATTTAATTTTGATATGTTTTGAATTGGAGGTTCACGAAAATTAATAAACTAGCACCGGTTTGATCGCTGTCTGAAAACATGCGAAATACAGACGTTCTTTATGGTTAGATTGCACCATTCTAAGTCATAAACGCAGAAAGAAACACCCATTTGAACTGTTTAATGCCAAAAACAAGCTATAATTATTGGGTGCTTCAAGAAGAATGTGATGAATATTATAGAGATAAGGTTGTCTTCGATCAAAATTACTTGACCCATTTACCCTAGAATTTTAAACTTTCTAACTTCATGATTTCGCTTTTTTTCTATTACCAAAGAATTTTAAAAAACAAAAATATGTTTGTCTTAAGGTGGTTACACGGGACGATTCGCAACGACAGGTAAGTTTCACGGAACAACTTGAGAAAAATTCGTGTTTTTGCGCTCCAAGTTTTTGAAACTGATTCAAAAACTTCGGCGCAACGCAAACATTGCGTAGAAAATCGTCCGCGCACCCATGTTGCGCTAAAAATCGTCGTTGGGAATCGCCCCGTGTAAATGTTAGGTATTAAATGTTAACTTATTCAGCTCGAACTGGGCCTTTGCTTGTCTTAGTTCAAATTGGAGTACAGATCATGATCTGCAACAAACTTGACAAGAAAACATATGTTATTTTAGATCTGGCAAATGAAAGTTAATCAGTGATATCAATATTCATTTGTGATGTTATAATAAAGGATGTTTGCGCGATTTGTTTTTAAATACGTTGTAAAATTAACAAAGAAAATGAAAAGGTGCCGACAAAATCAGAGGCACGCAAAATTATAATATCAGCTCATCTTTTTCCACACCGAGGGAATTTTGTGTGGTGTAGGGAGGTTTAGGCAGAGCGAAAAAAAAAACGATAAAAGTTTTCCAGCTACAAAACCAAGCATAAAAGACGAGATAACTAGTAACTGTGTTGACGTTGAACAGTGAGTTAAGACCGAATGTGTCCTGTCTTTAGCAAACAGGGTGCAAGATGGAGCTTTATTATGAACTGATGCCGTTGTGAGCCCTGCTGGTTCTGTCTATTATTATAATTATATATACTGCTGTATATACACGGGCGGCTCCAGTTCCTTGCTATTTCAGACCTTTTTAGGGCAGTGTTATGCAGTGTTACGATACATCCAGGAATGACGATGTGAATATTAATTATACGCTTCTCATTTTCCTTGACTAATGGCCTTGATAAGTTTCCATATTGTGTTCGTTTTTAAGCAATACATTTTTTTAATACTGGATAGAAGTTTTTTTTATTAAAATGATCTTCATAGGATTGGTTGCGCGCGGTTAGTTTGCTTCGTTAGCTTGAAATATTTTATACAATGTGTATTATTGAGCTTGATGTTCTTTTTGGGCTCGGCGATAGCGTGAAAATATAACGTTATCTGCTTCCACCATGTCAATAGCTCCTTTGTTCGATATATAAACCTCACACAACCCACGATTCCTTTAATCGCTCGACGGAAGGGCTAACGTTTCAATCATCTGCTTTTGAATAGGCCATTTCCGAGTTGCCTTTAGCCTCTCTATCAAAGCGAGGCTAGGTGCGAAACCTTTCATATGAAAATGAGTTTTCATTCACATGCAAATAAAACTTATTTGCATGTGAATGAAAACTCATTTTCATATCAAAGGTTTCGCACCTAGCCTCGCTTTGATAGAGAGGCTAAAGGCAACTCGGAAATGGCCTATTACTTCAGTGGGCAATTTACGTTTTCAACTCAGCTGATGCCAACTTTCCCACCGACACAGCTCCACAGTTTCTAATTAACCCTGACTCGTCCCAATCGTCTTTCTAGGCAAGACGCGGGAGACGCGCGTGGGGGAGAGACACGGAACGAGAGAAGCGCGACCGAAGCGGTTGATGGGCACTCCTCTCGTTAATTGAGATACGACTGGGGACGTGTCAGTATAAATTAACCCCTCACTCCCAATAATGCTTGGTGTCGTTTCTTGCCCAGCTTGTTGAAAAAGTGGATGTGTTGGGTGTGAATTGCTCTCTTGCCCGATCTTGACACGTTATTTTTGTCAGTTACCTTCAGTCATGTCTTTTTTGAAGTAAATGGTTGGGGAAGCAAAGTTTGCAAAAAAAAAAACATTTTACGGGAACTAATTGTTTCCATTAATAAAAGAATTGCTATAAATGACAAAAAATACTGATCCGCAAAACTTCATGCCATACGTTAATTCTTTAAATTGTTTTCTTTTTCCATTTAGATAAGGAGAAATATCAGTTATGTCTATGTCAGCTGATATTGCCATAACAACAGTGACGTCAATATTCATCATAGCGTGCATTGTGGGAAACTGTTTTGTTTGTGCTGTCGTGCTGAGAAATCGAGATATGAGGTACATATAGTAGGGTTAGTGTTTCTAGTTAGCTAACTCTCTAAGTAGCCGAATATTTTGTACCGACTCAGGATTGTGGAGGTGTGGCTGAGGGTCGGTAGTTCCAGCCATGTTTTCTCGACTTCATCGTGTTGTTTCCCTAGAAATGTATATGAATGAAAGGGTCTCAATGGGGTGGTGGCCTTTACGGTTAACAGTTAGAATTTGGGCTCTTTTTACGGCTAACGCTTAATTACTTCTCGTTACGGTGAACAGAAATTTACTTTTCATAGTTTTAAAAGTTAATAATAACTTCTATTACAAAAAGTTAAAAATTAATTCCCATTGTCGTAAAACACATTTAAGCCCTTAGAACCATTCTGGGCAAGACACAAACTCACATGACAACATAACAGTCTTAACAAGAGATAGCAAATGACAACTCGTGGCTAAAATTTTTTTCATGGTTAACATTTTTTCACCTTACGGTTAAAATTTTCCATGTTTACGCCTTACGACTAAATTTTAGAGCCTTTTTACGGCTAACGGTTAACCCCATTAAGACTCTCAATCGACTAAAGTACTACGCATCAGATTGGGGTGCGATAAAACTAATTTCATTTTAGGGTGATACTGAAAAACAGAGAACAGAGTAATTATAATACTTTTCATTTTACTTCTCAAGAAATTAAACTTAACAAGCAACTTTCACGATGAATACCATTTACAGACAGGTGAGCTTGTGTGGTCGAATTTAAAATACGTGCGCAAAATGGCAATTAGAAAAAATGATCATTTACAAAGATAATCGTTTTGCTTTGCTAGTACGTCAGATATGTTATAAAATGAATCGAATTTTCTCATATATAATACGGCTTTTTTTTGAAGTTTTGATGATTTATCCGCAGAATTCCCATAAATTATCTACTTGTGAACCTAGCAGTAGCGGACATCATGTACTCAACATTTATGATACCGCCGATTTTTTTGAGCCACAATGTTAGCCACCCAGAGGGGGTGACTGGAAGAGTATTGTGTATGCTGCTAACAAAGGGAAACGTAGCTTGGATTGGAGCCTTTACTTCTGTCTTTACTCTGAATGCCATCGCCATTGAACGATACTTTGCCGTTCTTTATCCCTATGGAAACAAAGGAAAACTGACCATGCGCGAGTTGAAGGTATGTTACTTTGGTAAAAAAAAATTGGCAAATAGCTCTCTAATATGACGTCCAATAAATTTGTCGTTAATTGTAAATTACACCAGTCATCGTACAACCCTACTTTTTACGAAGCAAGGACTATACCAACTTTGACAAGACGATCGAGCGCAACTAGTGTGTGACTCACCTGACAGCATAGCAGCCAAAACCTAGAAGTGTGACAACGTTTTTAGTAAACACAACCTCAAAACGAAACAGCGAAATAGCTTAGACAAAATGTGAAATATTTTATTTATTAGGACAACTCTGCATTGCAAACTGTAGCACTTTCAACTTTCTTAGGCCCGGTTCAAACGTCGAACTTCACATGTGCCAAATCTAATGCAAATGAGCAAGAACAATAGATTTTGCTCATTTGCATTAGATTCGGCACATGTGAAGTTCGACGTTTGAACCGGGCCTTAGTCTCCCTTACATACACACCCACATACACACACATAACACTTTAACTTTCACGTCAGCCCGTGTTTAGGCTTTTTTAACACGTCTTTCAACTAACTGAGGTTTTAGCGTCAGAGTTTTATTCGCGTGAAGTATGTTTTACTCACTTTCATGAAATTACACATATTTTGTAGGTGATTATTCCTTGTTCTTGGATAGGTGGACTGATTATCGAATTCCCGTTTTTCCTGAATATAAATTTCGACAAGAAGCGGAACTCCTGCTTTTATACTGAGAAGTGGATCCGGCAGGCTGGTCTCATTGCGTTTTATGTCTACATTTTCCTTTCGTGCATCCTTCTGGTTGTGTTATACTCCAGGGTCGTCTACACCTTGTGGTTCAAGCGTAATGATGAAAATATACTCACTCATCAACAACAGGTATGAGTTTTGCCGAAAATCCTCAGTTTTGGCTGCACGCCCCTGGCTGTCGGGAGCGGTGAGAGAGGGATTTATTTTCAGTCTATTTTCCACATACGTGAATTTGAGACAACAGACAAAATCCAAACCACATTCTGTTCTATTCTCTTTGACTGTATACCAAACTTCAAAATCATGTAGAAACCAACCGAAAGAATCAAAACCATTGGTGATTGTAGATAACTGATTACGACCAGATAAAGTTTGAGCATGTATCGCCTGAATTTCCCGTTTTGTGTTGGGCGGTTTTTCTAATCGAAATCATGGCGGAATGATGCGACACAGAGGATTTTGATTGGCTCTTATAACCAACCGGATGAAGAAACGACAAAGGAATATAAAGCACTACACTGTTTTTAACTGGCTGCTGATGTGATTGTCGAATTGTCCCGATAAATCTAAATCAGTTAACGTATTCATGTATCAAAGATCACAATAGGGTGTATGGAAGCTAATCTGTTTCCCGGAGGTAGGGGCATTTGATCGCCTAGTATGAGCCTGGGATCGGTCATTTGAATCGGATGTTAATTTGGCCTGGGGGAAGGGAATTTGAACGAACCAAATTTCAAAAGTTCAAATGCCCGGAGGTTACCAGGGAATTTATCACTTATTACGAAACGCAACCGAGCGGCGTGGTAACTAAAGTGCGCTATTTTACCGGCTACAAATGCTTAATATTTTTATATACACAGGGTGTGTTGAAGGTGCGAAAGAAAGTCACCTTGATGGTTGTGACCGTCAGTGCCATTTTTGTAATATCTTATGGAACAGACGCAACACTCCACATCTTAAAACAACACGTTGGCTCCATCAAACTTGGTGCTTATGTCATTCCCATTATCCATACAGTGATCATGTTCAACTCCGCTGTCAATCCTTACGCATACGCTCTGATAAACCATCGATTTAGAGAGAAGATGAAGAGAATGATATGCTGCAATTCAACTTCCTCTGCAAAAAGGGTTGCACCGGCGAGAGAACAACAAGACATCGAGATGACGAACAACATTGGCACCCAGTCGAGCAACAAAGCAGGACCACCTTCCACGGAGTGATGCGCTGGTACCGGATTCACGAAACCCTCCTAAGTTAAGACATATCCTAAGGCCCAGTTCAAACGTCGAACTTCACATGTGCCGAACCTAATGCAAATGAGCAAAATCTATTGTTCTTGCTAATTTGCATTAGGTTCGGCACATGTGAAGTTCGACGTTTGAACTAGGCCTAAGTATTGTTTCTTAACATTAGCCTATTGTTGGAATGACAATAGACTGTTGTTAAGAAACAATACGTAGGATATGTCTTAACTTAGGAGGTTTTCGTGAATCCGGCTCCTTGAGACGAACACCCCCTCGGATTTTCATTTTTTTTTTCAGTTCTATTTTAAAATTTGTTTCATATAATTAATATCCATCTAGCACTGGATGAATTGAGTTGTCAACTATAGTAGCCTGGCCTTCTATACGTGGAGTCGTCCTTCCCTGGTAGCTTCCTTCTCATGTTTGTGGGGTATATACTTCATGGTGGGTTTTAATTTATGCACATCAATGAATCCGGCACTGACTTAGGGCTAAAAACTCATTTTAAAATGGTTAGCTTTTATTGACTGTTATGGATATCACTACCCATAACAGTAAGTAAAAGCTAACCATTTTAAAATGTGTTTTTAGGATCCCTACATGATAGGATCCCTATATGGTGTGTTAGCATGAAGTATATACCGTTTGTGGTTTTTCTATACATCTTATTCATAAATGGCGGCCGATTTATTATTCTTTTGTATTTATTTTAATTAGCCTCACTAGCCTCATTTTAGAGTATAAGTTCTTTTGAATTTTGCACATGCTAACGAGGCTAGTGAGGCTAATTAAAATAAATACAAAAGAATAATAAATCGGCCGCCATTTATGAATAAGGTGTATTGCAAATTATTAAACACCTTGACTATATGAAATGGAATGAAAAGAAATCACTCCAAGTACCAAGTCATAGTATTGGGAAATACGCAGTCCAAGCCCGAATTCTGTTACGAGAATATAGCCATTCCTAGCACCACAGAGTTTGAACTGCTTGGGGTTGCTATTGACGGCAAAACTGAATTTCGAGAAACATGTCGCAAAACTTTGCAGAAAGGTATCCGAACAGTTCACAGTCTTAAAACGCATAAGAAATTTAATTCCCCTCGAAATTAGAAAGAATATTTAATACCTGCTTTATTACCCCACATTTCAACTACATCGTTGAAACCTTGCGTACAATTTTAAGCAAATTTGATAGCTGACCTGTTTTTATATCGGACTGATTCTAATTTTAAAACGGTTTTCAATTAAGTGTCGAAAGTAAGTTTGCGATTACTTTGGTTTTGCATTGCTACGCTTTGTGATTGGCTAAAAATTCTCGCGCCAGTTTATCAACCAATCAGAAGTGAACCAGAACCAATCGTGACTAACACGCTTGCGTTTTCCCGCGCTTGGCGCCGGCTACATGTAATTGCTTCGAGCTCTGATTGGTTCATTGGATTGTCTGTGTCTGTTGTGATTGGCCAGAATGATTACTTTGGTTTTGGTTTTACGATACTCTTAGTCTTTTACTGACCATTCATTAACAGACTAATGATACAAGATATATTTTCAGCTTAGTTCTTTTAGATTCTTAACTGTACATTATATTTATTGTTTTTTTTTTATTTTGTTGTGGCAATACCTGTAAACTTAAGGTGGCTCATAGCTAAGTGTATTTGTTCACGTTAAATAAACTTGTATTGTATTGTAATGTATTTTATACTGCGTTAACGTTGAAAAAATACATTTCTCCCGTTCCCGACAGCCTTGGGAATCCCACTCCCCGTCCTTCTACAGGCTTGTAGCTGATAAATTTAAAAAAACTTGTAAGCCAGTGCTTACTTGGCCTACAGGCAGGTACGCCCTGACAGTAAATATAAGCAATGGAAAAAGAAAAGATGTCATGCCGGTTTCATTTCTTCTTGGCCCTAAAGATTCAAGGGTCTGACCTCTCTCAATAAGATATGTTCTCTTGCTTTTCGTACACCGTTGCGATTAGTTTTAACGAGTTCAAGAGGAATTAGTTGCATATAAGAAGTGGTATGGTCGTTAGAAAGAAAATGTTCTGAGACTGACTCTTGAACTCGTTAAAACTAATCGTGACGGTGTACGAAAAGCAAGCATGAGAAGCATATCTTATTGAGAGAGAGGTCAGACCCTTGAACCTTTAGGTTTAAATAGAAGATATGAAACATGACATCTTTTCTTTTTCCATTACTTCGCTTCGTCGACAAAGTTGCCAGTTATCATGCAGTTTAAATCGAAAATTCGTCAGTTTATTCTCACCAGTTTTATTTTGATAGCTGGCATGAAGGAATGTTGCAAACTATGTCAAGTGACTCGGTATGGCTAAAACTCCACAAAATACCATGAAAACTTTGGCCTAAATCGCCAAAATTGTACAAGCTCTACTGGTACAAGGAAATTCAAAAGGGCAACTTTCTTTTCAATTATATTTCAACTTTACTAGGTACAGAAACAAATTCTAACAGAGTTTAAATAAAACAATGAATCTACTTGGAAATACAAAATAAAAAGTGTTCCCGATCACGTGAACTAATTCAGTTGCATACCAAATTCACGTTTTTAAAAATGAATAAATGTGCATACTTATTAGTCTCTCAAAATTTCATGTTATCAGTGACAAAAGCCTTAGAACATAGACCACCCCCTCTCTTTTGGGTAACTGAAATAAATGAAGGCCCATGCCTAATAGTTGGTTATACGTCTGGCAACGCGAGAGAGCAAAACGAAGTAAATCTTCAGTTGATTGGCTACCCGAGCAGGCCAATTAAAGTTTGCAATAAGTGACCATAAAACATCAAACGGTGACTACAAAAGTTAAGTAGCTGGAACAATACAAAAATATTTAAAAATATAATAAAATACCTGTTAACACATGAATATGTCTAACGGCTAAATTAAACTGATATCACCTGCGAGATGGTAATAACAGTCCTGTCCGCTTTATATTCATAATTATCTCTTGTGCTAGTTATTAGCCATTTTAGTTTTGGGGAAACCTCACGGACCTGACGGACGGACTATCACCGTATATCTCTCAGGTACCTACTAAGCTGTAAAAGCTTGTAACTATTTTAAAATAATTCTTGTAATTCTAAAGCCCGGGACAAACAGGAACAAGAGCTGACGAGAGTTCAAACTTACGCTCTTGTTTGGCCTCAAACTCTCATACACTCTCGCCAACTCGCATACTTAATTAGAGCAAAACAGAACAGTAGTTTGGGGATAAAGTGCAGGATTACAAGGATGGAAGTGGATTACAGTTGCATTTTAGTGAAACTTTAAGTTGTTTAGCTATTATTATGTTGATTGCGTTCGACAATGCAATGGAGGACGCTTCCTACTCTGAGGCAGGAAAAATCCAGCTGTTTTCATGAGGCAGGCGGGCGGGCGGCGGGATGCCTGTTGGAGGCTCGTGGAAAATGGCAAATTTCTTTTATATAGTCGCGCCGGGAATCTCTACGCTCGGTAATTTTACACACTGTTTTAAAAATTAAATAAAAGAATAGGTTTTAGGTTGCCTCTTTAAAAGCAGTCCTCATACTTTGCCCAGTAAACTATATTGGGTCAAACTGAATAAATGAAATGACTATACTTTTTGGAAATGGGTTAAAAATATTTTTTTGGAGCTTACAACAATCCAAACGGCTAGACGCCTAATTTTGCGCGTGGCCAGAATGGCATTATTCACGAGATAGCTGCTCAAAACCCACCAAACGCAACAATAAAATATTAATATTCCTACGTTAAGTGTTCCTTCAAAGGTCTGAAACGCATGTTAATTTTGATATGTTTTGAATTGGAGGTTCATACATGAAAATTAATAAACTAGCACCCGTTTGATCGCTGTCTGAAAACATGCGAAATACAGACGTTCTTTATTGTTAGATTGCATCATTCTTAGTCATAAACACAGAAAGAAACACCCATTTGAACTGTTTAATGCCAAAAACAAGCTATAATTATTGGGAGGCGATCAAGAAAAATGTGATGAATATTATGGAGATAAGGTTGTCTTCGATCAAAATTACTTGACCCATTTACTCCTAGAATTTTTAACTTTCTAACTTCTTGATTTCGCTTTTTTCTATTACTGAAGAATTTTAAAAACAAAAATATGATGTTTGTATTTGGTATAAAATTTTAACTTATTCAGGGCCTTTGTCATTCAAATTGGAGTATCATGATCTGCACCAAAACTTAACAAGAAGACATATCTTATTTTAGATCTGGCAAATGAAAGTTAATCAGTGATATCAATATTCATTTGTGATGTTATAATAAAGGATATTTGCGCGATGGGTTTTTAAATACGTTGTAAAATTAACAACGAAAATGAAAAGGTGCCGACAAAAACAGAGGCACGCAAAATAATAATATCAGCTCATCTTTTTCCACACCGAGGGAATTTTGTGGGTGTAGGGAGGTTTAAGCAGAGCGAAAAAAAAAAACGATAAAAGTTTTCCAGCTACAAAAGCAAGCATAAAAGACGAGATAACTAGTAACTGTGTTGACGTTGAACAGTGAGTTAAGACCGAATGTGTCCTTTGTTTAGCACACAGGGTACACTGAATATGGAGCTTTATTAATTATGAACTCAGTGATGCCGTTGTGAGCCCTGCTGGTTCTGTCTATTGTTATAATTATATATACTGCTGTATATACACGGGCGGCTCTAGTTCCATGCTATTTCGGACCTTTTTTAAAGGGCAGTGTTATGCAGTGTTACGATACATCCAGGAATGACGATGTGAATATTAATTACACACTTCTCATTTTCCTAGACTAATGCCCTTGATAAGTTTCCATATTTTGTTCGTTTTTAAGCAATACATGTTTTTAATACTGGATAGAAGTTTTTTTTTGTTAAAACGATCTTCATAGGATTGGTTGCGCGCGGTTAGTTTGGTTCAATCCATTAGCTTGAAATATTTTATACAATGTCGGTGTATTATTGAGCCCAATGTTCTATTTGGGCTCGGCGATAGCGTGAAAATATAACGTTATCTGCTACCACCATGCTAATAATGCAGCTCCTTTGTTCGATATAAAAAAACCTCACAAAACCCACGATTCCGTTAATCGCTCGGCGGAAGGACTAACGTTTCAATCATCAACTTTTGAATAACTTCGGTGGACAATACCTTTTCAACTCCGCTGATGGCAACTTTCCCATCGACGCAGCATCACAGTTTCTAATTAACCCCTCACTCCCAATAATGCTTGTTGTCGTTTCTTGCCCAGCTTGTTGATAAAGTGGATGTGTTGGGTGTGAATTGCTCTCTTGTCCGATTTGTTGACACGATATTTTTGTCAGTTATCTTCAGCCATGTCTTTTTTTAAGTAAATGGTTGGGGAAGCAAACTTTGCAAAAAAAATTACGGGAACTAATTGTGGCATTAATAAAAGAATCGCAATCTTGAATGACTTCATGCCATACGCTGGTTAATTCTTTAAATTGTTTCTTTTTCATTTAGATAAGGAGAAATATCACTAGCTCCCCTCCGGCAGTTATGTCTATGTCAGCTGATATTGCCATAACAACAGTGACGTCAATATTCATTATAGCGTGCATTGTAGGAAACTGTTGTGTTTGTGCTGTCGTGCTGAGAAATCGAGATATGAGGTACATATAGTAGGGTTAGTGTTTCTAGTTAGCTAAGTTTCTAAGTAGCCGAATATTTTGTACCGACTCAGGATTGTGGAGGAGCGGCTGAAGGTTGGTAGTTCGAGCCCTGCTTTCTCCATGTCATCGTGTTGTTTTCCTAGAAATATATATAAATGGAAGGGTCTCGATGGGGTGGTGGCTTTTACGGTTAACGGTTAAAATTTTAGCTCTTTTTACGGCTAACGGTTAATTACTTCCCGTTACGGTGAACAGAAATCTTAAAAATTACCCTTCCATTGGTTTTAAAAGGTTTATAATAACTTGTACTATTTTAAAAAGTTAAAAATTAATTCCCATTGTTGTAAAACACATTAAAGGTCTGCGGACCATTCTGGGCAAGACACAAACTCACATAACAACATAACAGTCTTAACAAGAGATAGCAAATGACAACTCGTGGCTAGAAAATTCTTTTATGGTTAACATTTTTTCACCTTACGGTTAAAATTTTCCATTTTTTCGCCTTACGACTAAATTTTAGAGCCTTTTTATGGCTAACGGTTAACCCCATTAAGACTCTCAAATGGGTATCCCTGAACTAGGGTGTAATAAACCTTGCGAGATAAGAGACAGCAGAGAAGGATTAAATCGACTAAAGTACTAGGCATCAGATTGGGGTGCGATAAAACTAATTTCATTTTACTGTTTTAGAGTGATACTGAAAAACAGAGAACAGAGTAATTATAATACTTTTCATTTTACTTCTCAAGAAATTAAACTTAACAAGCAACTTTCACGATGAATACAATTTACAGACAGGCGAGTTGTGTCGTCGAATTTAAGATACGTGCGCAAAATGGCAATTAGAAAAAATGATCATTTACAAAGATAATCGTTTTGCTTTGCTAGTACGTCAGATATGTTACAAAATGAATCGAATTTTCTCATATATAATACGGCTTTTTTTGAAGTTTTAATATAATGATTTATCCGCAGAATTCCCATAAATTATCTACTTGTGAACCTGGCAGTAGCGGACATCATGTACTCAACATTTATGATACCGCCGATTATTTTGAGACACAATGTTAGCCACCCAGAGGGGGTGACTGGAAGAGTATTGTGTGCACTGCTAACACAGGGAAGCTTATCTTGGATTGGAGCCAATGCTTCTGTCTTTACTCTGATTTCCATCGCCATTGAACGATACTTTGCCGTTCTATATCCCTATGGAAACAAAGGAAAACTGACCATGCGCAAGCTGAAGGTATGTTACTTTGGTAAAAAACATGGCAAATAACTCTCTAACATGACGTCCAATAAATTTGTCGTTAATTGTAAATTAGACCAGCCATCATACAACCCTACTTTTTACGATCGCGAAGCAAGGACTATACCAACTTTGACAAGACGATCGAGCGCAACTATTGTGTGACTCACCTAACAGCATAGCAGCCAAAACCTAGAAGTGTGACAACGTTTTTAGCAAAAACAACCACAAAACGAAACAGCGAAATAGCTTAGACAAAATGTAAAATATTTTGTTTCTTAGGACAACTCTGCATTGCAAACTATCGCACTTTCAACTTTCTTAGTCTCTCTTACATACACACCCACATACACACACATCACACTTTAACTTTCACGTCAGCCCGTGTTTAGGCTTTTTTAACACGTCTTTCAACTAACTGAGGTTTTAGCGTCAGAGTTTTATTCGCGTGAAGTATGTTTTACTCACTTTCATGAAATTACACATATTTTGTAGGTGATTATTCCTGGTTGTTGGATAGTCGGACTGATTCTCCAATTCCCATTTTTCCTGAATATAAATTTCGACAAGAAGCGGAACTCCTGCTTTAATACTGAGAAGTGGATCGGGCAGGCTGGTACCATTGCGATTTATGTCTACATTTGCCTTTCGTGCATCCTTCTGGTTGTGTTATACTCCAGGATCGTCTACACGTTGTGGTTCAAGCGTAATGATGATAATATACTCACTTATCAACAACAGGTATGAGTTGTACCGAAAATCCTCAGTTTTGGCTGCACGCACCTGGCTGTCGGGAGCGGTGAGAGAGGGATTTATTTTCAGTCTAATTTACACATACGTGAATTTGAGACAACAGACAAAATCCAAACCACATTCTATTCTCTTTGACCGTATACCAAACTTCAAAATCATGTAGAAACCAACCGAAATGTATTATCAAAACCATTGCTGATTGTAGATAACTGATCACGACCAGATCAATTTTGAGCATGTATCGCCTAAATTTCCCGTTTTGTGTTGGGCGGTTTTTTTAATCGAAATCATGGCGGAATGATGCGACACAGAGGATTTTGATTGGCTCTTATAACCAACGGGATGAAGAACAAAGGAATAAAAAGCTCTACACTGTTTTTAACTGGCTGCTGATGTGATTGTCGAATTGTCCCGATAAATCTAAATCAGTTAACGTGTTCATGTATCAAAGATCACAATAGGGTGTAGAAGCTAATCTGTTTCCCGGAGGTAGGGGCATTTGATCGCCTTGTATGAGCCTGGGATGGATCATTTGAACCGGATGTTAATTTCGCCTGGAGGAAGGGAATTTTAACGAACCAAATTTCAAAAGTTCAAATGCCCGGAGGTTGCAGGGGCATTTATCACTTATTACGAAACACAACCGAGCGGCGTGGTAATTAAAGTGCGTTATTTTACCTACAAATGCTTAATATCTTTATATACACAGGGTGTGTTGAAGGTGCGAAAGAGAGTTACCTTGATGGTTGTGACCGTCAGTGCCATTTTTGTAATATCTCATGGAACATTCACAACACTCTTCGTCTTAAACGAATACGTTGGCTCCATCCAACTTGGTGCTTATGTCATTCCCATTGCCCATACAATGATCACGTTCAACTCCGCTGTCAATCCTTACGCATACGCTCTGATAAACCAACGATTTAGAGAGAAGATAAAGAGAATGATATGCTGCAATTCAACTTCCTCTGCAACAATGGTTGCACCGGCGAGAGAACAACAAGACATCGAGATGAGGAACAACATTGGCACCCAGTCGAGCAACATAGCAGGACCACCTTCCACAGAGTGATGCGCTGGAGACGGACACCCCCTCGGATTTTCTTCTTTTTTTCAGTTCTATTTTAAAATTTGTTTCATATAATTAATTTAATATCCATCTTGCACCGGACGAATTCAGTGGTCAACTATAGTAGCCTGGCCTCCTACGCGGAGTCGTCCTTCCCTAGTAGCTTCCGTCTCATGTTTGTGGTTTTTCTATTGCAAATTATTAAACACCTTGACTATGAAATGGAGTGAAAAGAAATCACACCAAGTACCAAGCCATAGTATCGGGAAATACGCAGTCCAAGCCCGAATTCTATTACGAGAATATAGACATTCATAGCACCACAGAGTTTGAACTGCTTGGGGTTGCTATTGACGACAAACAAACTGAATTTCGAGAAACATGTCGCAAAACTTTGCAGAAAGGTATCCGAACAGTTCACAGTCTTAAAACGCATAAGAAATTTTATTCCCCTCGAAATTAGAAAGAATATATAATACCTGCTTTATTGCCCCACATTTCAACTACTGCGCTGAAACCTGGTAATTCTGCACTAAGACCTCGTAGAGAAATTAAACGAAAGAGCTCTACGCTTTGTATGTTAAAGGTCAAAAATACTCCGTCGATACAAGGCATGGACTGACAAAAATGATGTGTAGAACCAGACGAGTGTAGAATCACCTTGAAAGAACATAGAGCAATGAAATTTGTTAGCACAATTTGTAAACTGCTAAATAACAGCAATGCGCCACAATGCTGCAGCAAAATATCTTGACGTTGCCCAGGGTGTCCCACGGTCAATACTACCAGACATGGACTACAATCATGGTACTATCAAGCAGTAAACTGTGGAACAGCCTTGCGAACAAAGCGCGGGCAGCTTCCAGCTACAAAGTGTTCTTCCACGCAATTTTAAGCAAATTTGATAGCTGACCTGTTTTTATATCGGACTGATTCTAATTTTAGAACGGTTTTCAATTAAGTGTCGAAAGTAAGTTCGCGATTGTTTTGGTTTTGTATTGCTACGCTTTGTGATTGGCTACAAATTCTCGCGCCACTTTATCAACCAATCAGAAGAAAAGCCAAAACCAATTGTGACTTACACGCTTGCGTTTTCCCGCGCTTGGCACCGGCGACATGTAATTGCTTCGAGCTCTGATCGGTTCATTGGATTGTCTGTGTCTGTTGTGATTGGCCAGAGTGATTACTTTGGTTTTGGTTTTACGACACTCTTAGTCTTTTACTGACCATTCATAAACAGACTAATGATACAAGATATATTTTCAGCTTAGTTATTTTAGATTCTTAACTGTACATTATATTTATTGTTTTTTTTTTTATTTTTTTGTGGCAATACCTGTAAACTTAAGGTGGCTCATAGCTAAGTGTATTTGTTCACGTTAAATAAACTTGTATTGTATTGTATTGTATTGTAATGTATTGTATACTGCGTTAACGTTGAAAAAATACATTTCTCCCGTTCCCCACAGCCTTGGGCCAAATCCCACTCCCCGTCCTTCTACAGGCTTTCCGCTCACTTTTCTCCTCCCCCCACCCCCCCCCCCCCCCCCCCCATGAAAAACATCACGTTTCAGGAATTTGTTTAGTCTGTAGACCAAAACTGAAAAGTAAAAAAAAATAAATATATATTTTTTTTATTTTTTCATTTATGGTCTACGGATAAAACTTATAAAAATTATTTAACAGTCTATATATAACCCCGGGGGACTCCCCAAAAAAATGACGGGGTACTCGTCGGATATTTTCAATAAACATCCTAAGAGGTAACAGAATGTCGTTTGATTGACGTGGCTCAAATGAATTTTAACCCTATTAAAGAGGTACCAATTCCAAAACAACACATGTCATATTCTGTCACATTTTTTCGGCTCAATACCCTAAAAGGTTACCGTGATAATTCTAACGGTGGTCATTTTAGATTTCAGCACCCTAAGCGGTACCAATCTATACAAATTTGACCCCTAAAAGGTACGACGAGCACTCCCATCATTCTTATACGGGAATTCCCCCCCCCCCAACCCCCCCCCCCCCCCCTCCCCACCCCCGGCTTATTACAAACAAGTAACTAACTAGTAACTGTATTTGCAAAGACCACCGTAACGAAATAGAAGAGGCCTAGAAGTACCGGTTCCTGTAGTAAAGGATCTAATCAGCTATAAAACAATTAAACGATTTGATAAAAAAAAAGCAAGGCTGTTAAACGGTATGGAAACGACTATAAAAATATATCCAATATTTCGAAAGACACAGCCTTTCTTCTTCAGGCTCTTACAGATAATAACTCATAAGGCAAAAAACGTTACAAGTTGAAATTTGAAAGGGGGCGGGGAATTAAATATGATATTATGACAGCATAAACTGAAGTGATAAAGTAAATGTAAATAACCGTAAATAATGAAGCAATAGAAAATAAGAAAAACATGCAACACGACAGCACAGTCAGGGGCGTTCCTGGCCAGTTTTACCAGTTAGCCAGGGGGCACAAGTTGAAAAAAGAAAAGGTTAACATAGCATAATATACGGAAAGACATCGCTTGTCATTTTGTAGCTGATAAATTTAAAAAAACTTGTAAGCCAGTGCTTACTTGGCCTACAGGCAGGTACGCCCCTGACAGTGATTATAAGCAATGGAAAAAGAAAAGATGTCATGCCGGTTTCATCTCTTCTTGGCCCTAAAGATTCAAGGGTCTGACCTCTCTCAATAAGATATGTTCTCTTGATTTTCGTACACCGTTGCGATTAGTTTTAACGAGTTCAAGAGGAATTAGTTGCATATAAGAAGTGGTATGGTCGTTAGAAAGAAAATGTTCTGAGACTGACTCTTGAACTCGTTAAAACTAATCGTGACTGGGTACGAAAAGCAAGCATGAGAAGCATATCTTATTGAGAGAGGTCAGATCCTTGAACCTTTAGGTTTAAATAGAAGAGATGAAACATGACATCTTTTCTTTTTCCATTACTTCGCTTCGTCGACAAAGTTGCCAGTTATCATGCAATTTAAATCGAAAATTCGTCAGTTTATTCTCACCAGTTTTATTTTGATAGCTGGCATGAAGGCCGGGGGGAATGTTGCAAACTATGTCAAGTGACTCGGTATGGCTAAAAGTCCACAAAATACCATGAAATCTTTGGCCTAAATCGCCAAAATTGTACAAACTCTACTGGTACAAGGAAATTCAAAAGGCAACTTTCTTTTCAATTATATTTCAACTTTACTAGGTACAGAAACAAATTCTAACAGAGTTTAAATAAAACAATGAATCTACTTGGAAATACCCCTGACGGATCACGTGAACTAATTCAGTTGCATACCTAATTCACGTTTTTAAAAATGAATAAATGTGCATACTTATTAGTCTCTCAAAATTTCATGTTATCAGTGACAAAAGCCTTAGAACATAGACCACCCCCTCTCTTTTGGGTAACTGAAATAAATGAAGGCCCATGCCTAATAGTTGGTTATACGGCTGGCAACGCGAGAGAGCAAAATGAAGTAAATCTTGAGTTGATTGGCTACCCGAGCAGGCCAATTAAAGTTTGCAATAAGTGGACCATAAAACATCAAACGGTGACTACAAAAGTTAAGTAGCTGGAACAATACAAAAATATTTAAAAATATATTCATGAGCATATCAGCCAATCACACGACGCAAATCGATCACGTGTATGATCCTTTATACCTGGTAATCTACGGTCATTATGAAAAGCCTGGTGGCGGCTTTGATTTCAGTCACAGGGGAGTTCGGGGCTGAATGGACAAACAATGCAATTATCGCTGAATTTTTAATGAGAATGATTTTAAAATGACCGTGATATTTATATTAAGTTCAAAAACTCATTAATAATTCATAAGCCCATTACCCAATCAAATGGTAGATAATACATCACGTGCAGTGACTTTATATCGATAAACCTCATCCTTATTAGTATGCGGTGTTTTATCAGATATAAAGACACTGCACGTGACTTATGAATATTAATTAATTATCAACACAGAAACTGACACAACAAATGGTGGGAACATATTTAATGTTCTTTCAACAAATTTCACACACAATGCTGTACAGCGACCGGGGAGGGTACCTTTCACCATTCTCTTTGCACAGTTCTTCGACAAATTTAATTAGCCAAAAGTTCAGTGATTCAGCCGTCATAGTGGCTATATCAGTGTCCAGGCGCTGTACTTTAGACTTGTCAGTTGTGAAGGCGCAAGGCTGATTGCTGGATTTTTGTTTTCCCTACCATTCTGCCATTGTACTAAAAGTTTCACTGACCACTTTGTCACTGCACGTGTCGACTTTGGGATAGCATTCTCGATTAAATTCTTCTCTTCCTCGGCATTTTTAGGCTTCCGAAAAACTCTGGAACAGGACGCCATGTCCTCTTCGGTTAGTAGAAGAAAAGTACAAAACACGTGTGAGATTTGATTTTCTTGCATACTAATTTAATCCCTAATGTTTTTCTCGTATGCTAATTTCTAACGTTGACAAAAGCATAATTGTTATGAACTCTCTTGATACACGCTTTTCCAAGAATGTTTTTGAAGCCGTTCAAAAAACTCGCAGCACGTGTTTTATCGGGTCAAAAACCACTCGGCTACGCCTCGTGGTTTTAAACCCGATAAAACACTCCTGCTCGTTTTTTAAACATTACATCACACGTAATCTTTATATAAAGATTACTGATATGGGTAGTAATTGTTCAGGATTCTTAGTGCAACAAATGGTGACTTTAATATTTTTGTGCAGTACTGTTTTACGAAATCTGGTCTTTCGCCATTCTATTTGGAATCTTCTCAACAAAATAAACAACAAACAGTTTAACAAGTGAGCCGTTATTTGAATGACACCAGCGCCCTCGTGTAAATTGCCAGGTAAGCGACTGGTTCGCAGATGCAAGTTGCTTATTTCTACTCGTTCTCTACTTCTGAAAAAAAAATTGTCAGCCGTTTTATCTACCGTGCCTGACAACTTTAGTATAGCATTTTTCAGTAGATGTTTTCCCTCAGAACTATAAAATCCCAAAACTTTCGACAGGAGCCGGGAAGCAATGGTCACTTCGTCGAAGACGTGGCACATGTGTTGTATGCTAATCAGTCTAGTCTACTTGTTTTTCTCGTATGCTAATTTCCTCTTTGCACAAAAGCGCAATTGTTTTAATTCCGAAGGAACACGCTTTTGAAAGAATGTTTTTGAAGCCGTTCAAAAAACTCGCAGCACGTGTATTATCAGGTGTAAAAACTCTCGGCTTCGCCTCGAGTTTTTAAACCTGATAATACACTACTGCTCGGTTTCTAAACTATACATAAAATACCTGTTAGCACTTGAATATGTCTAACGGCTAAATTAAACTGATATCACCTGCGAGATGGTAATAACAGTCCTGTCCGCTTTATATTCATAATTATCTCTTGTGCCAGCTATTAGCCATTTTAGTTTTGGTGAAACCTCACGGACCTGACAGACGGACTATCACTGTATATCTCTCAGGTACCTTGTAACTATTTTAAAATAATTCTTGTAATTCTAAAGCTCGGGACAAACAGGAACAAGAGCTGACGAGAGAGAGTTCAAACTTCCGCTCTCGTTTGGCCTCAAACTCTCATACACTCTCGCCAACTCGCATACTTAATTAGAACAAAACAGAACAAGTAGTTTGGGGATAAAGTGCAGGATTACAAGGATGGAAGTGGATTACAGTTGCATTTTAGTGAAACATTAAGTTGTTTAGCTATTATTATGTTGATTGCGTTCGACAATGCAGTGGAGAACGCTTCGTACTCTGAGGTAGGAAAAATCCAGCTGTTTTCATGAGGCAGGCGGGCGGGCGGCGGGATGCCTGTTGGAGGCTCTTGGAAAATGGCAAATTTCTTTCATATAGTCGCGATGAGAATCTCTACGCTCGGTAATTTTTAAACACTGTTTTTAAAAGTTAAATAAAAGAATAGGTTTATACTTTTCCCAGTAAACTATATTGGGTCATAAGTAATAACTGAAACGACTTTAATTTTTGGAAATGGGTTAAAAATATTTGTTTTGAGCCCACAACAGTCTAAACGACTAGACGCCTAAATTTGCGCGGGCATGGCTAGAATCGCATAAAATCACGAGATCGCTGCCTGAGAACCACGAAACGCAACAATAAATTTTTATTACTATTACTATTGTTATTATTTCTAGGTTAAGTGTTCCACGCATGTTAATTTTGATATGTTTTCAATTGGAGGTTCGTGAAAATTACTAAACTAGCACCCGTTTGCAAGTTTTTGAAACTGATTCAAAACCTTGGTCAACCTTCGCAACGCAAAAATTGCGAAGAAAATTGTCCGCGCACCCATGTTGAGCTAAAAACATCGTCGTTGAGAATCGTTCCGTTTAACATCACCTTTAGGTATAAAAATTTAACGTATTCAACTCGAACAGGGCCTTTGTCGACTTGTCGTTCAAATTGGAGTGTCATGATCTGCACCAAACTTGACAAGAAAACTTATTTCAGTATTTGAGATCTGGCAAATGAAAGATAAGGTAAGGAAACACGACCAATATTTTCCCAATATACGGACCTGACGCTAGTTCAATAACATCTATATACTGCTGTATATACGCCGGCGGCTCGAGTTTCTTGCTATTTCGGACCTTTTTTAGGGCAGTGTCATGTCAGATTGGTCTATTCGAAACGTTCTGAATTGTCACTAAAAACATTGTTTTTTGACAGATGATACATGCAGGAATAACGATGTGAATATTAATTACACGCTTCTCATTTTTCTAGTGTTCGTTTTTAAGCAATACATTTTTTAACACTGGATAGAAGATTTTTATTGAAATGATCTTCATAGGCCAGGATTAGTTGCGTTTGTCAAAAGCAAGAACCCTTTTTGTCTTTCCTTTAGTCTGGAGAAATTTTGCTTCGTTAGCTTGGAATATCTTAGGGAAGTGGTCATAACAAGTGTACTCGACGAGGACCCACCCTGTGTAGGGGTTAAGGGGGGTTACACAAGATACCACCTATCTGATGAGTGTAATGGACACAATGTTTTGGCCTAAAAATTAGAGATGAGACTTTAATATTCTGTGTGCATGAAGCTTGCATTGCTAGTAAAATGGCACGGGAAGATTTTAATCTTTCTCTCAGTTTCTACTCTTGATAGAATGGGGGATATGCTGACAAGACACCATCTTTTTAGGTGGGGAAGAGGGGGTTCATAAAGAGACCACCAGTCGTTTTGCAAAATGGTGGGTCCTGTCCGAGTACAATAGTTTTGACCATTTCCCTTATACACTATTGAGCCTGGTGTTCTATTTTCGTTATCGCTTCTACCATGTCAATAGCTCCTTTGTTCGATATATAAACATCACAAAACCCACGGTTACTTGAATCGCTCGGCGGAAGGACTAACGTTTCAATCATCTGCTTTTGAATTACTTCGGTGGACAATGCTTGGTGTCCTTTCTTGCCTAGCCTGCGAGCAGGCTCTACTATTTGGGTTTCGCGCGCGAGTGCTATGCGAGCGATGATCATGAAGCTGCGAATTTCATACGAGCGAGATTCTTCTCGCCGGCTTCGCCGGCTCACAGCTCCGCCGCCAAGATACTCGCGCGATACCCCAAACAAGTGAGCCTGCTCGCAGGCTATTTCTTGTCCAGCTTGTTGAAAACGTGGATGTGTTGGGTGTGGATTACTTTCTTTCCCGATCTGTTGACACGTTATTTGAAGTAAATGGTCGTGGAAGCAAACTTTGCCAAAAAAAAAAAAACATTTTACAGGAATTATTGTAGAAGTTATTGTACCATTAATAAAAGAATCGCAATAAATGGCAAAAAAATTACTGACCCGTAAGTCCTTCATGACATACGTTAATTCTTTAAATTGTTTCTTTTCCATTTAGATAAGAAGAAATATCACTAACTCCACACAGTTATGTCTATGTCAGCTGATATTGCCATAACAACAGTGACGTCATTATTTGTTATAGCGTGCATTGTGGGAAACTGTTTTGTTTGTGCTGTCGTGCTGAGAAATCGAGATATGAGGTACATATAGTAGGGTTAGTGTTTCTAGTTAGCTAACTTTCTAAGTAGCCGAATATTTTGTCAGACCGACTCAGGATTGTGAAGGAGCGGGTGCAGTGAAGGTCGGTAGTTCGAGCTCTGCTTTGTCGACCTCATCGTGTTGTTTCCCTAGAAATGTATATCAATGGAAGGGTCTCAATGGGGTGGTGGCTTTTACGGTTAATGGTTAGGATTCAGTTTATTAGCTCTTTTTACGGCTAACGGTTAATTACTTCCCGTTACGGTGAACAGAAATCTTAAAAATTACTTTCCATAGTTTTAAAAAGTTTATAACATCTTCTATTATTTTAAAAAGTTAAAAATTAATTCCCATTGTTGTAAAACACCTTTAAGATCTTAGGACCATTCTGGGCAAGACACAAACTTACATAACAACATAACAGTCTTCACAAGAGATGGCAAATGACAAACCGTGGCTAGAAATTCTTTTTATGGTTAACATTTTTTCACCTAACGGTGTTTAAAGTTTTCCATTTTTACGCTTAACGACTAACTTTTAAGGCCTTTTTACGGCTATCGCTTAACTCCGTTAAGACCCTCGAATGGGTACCCCTGAACTTGCATGTAACCTTGCGAGATAAGAGCAATGGAGGCAGCAGAAAAGAATTTAAAAATTCGACTAAAGTACTACGCGTCAGATTGGGGTGCGATAAAACTAATTTCATTTTAGGATGATACTGGAAACAGAAAACAGAGTAAGGGCCTGTGTACATGGAGGGAGGGTGACCCGGGTACCAGGGTCACCCTCCCAGCCGGACTAAAACATAGCCCGCCTTTACATGGGCGGGCTATCACATAGGCGAGCTATCGTTATTTGGCGGGCTCTTGTTTTGGTGGGCTCATATTTTAGCGGCCTTTTTTTATTGCAACGGTGCGCTCTGTAAATATAAAGCACTACATAACAAACATGATAGCAAGAAGAAAGGCTATAGCGGCGAGTTTCATGTTTTTATCGCTTGTTCCGCTTGCTCTTGCATTTTCTTTGGATAACGGCTTGCTTGTTGTTAATGCAACGATTTACTGTGATCTCCTTCGACAGACGGAGGTGTTTGACAAATAAACACGACAAAAACTTGATTTGCTTGTATGGCGCCGCCATCATGTTCACGGGGTTTCAAGTTAACAGAAATAAAAGTAAAAACTTCAAAGGACCGCAAACGATAAGGCTGCTAACAACATACGTAGGATGCTACAAGAGACCTAATCAGCCAAAAAAATGAATAAACACACGATAAACTGCACGGCTGATATAGCCCGCCTAAGAGGGTGACCCTGAGGTGACCGTTTACACGCAGAAAATATAGCCCGCCTAGGAGGGTGACCCTGGCAAGCAGACAGGGTGATCCGGGTAGGTGGGTGACCCTGTCTATCATGTAAACACTTCACTGCGCTTTGTAAAGAAATGTATGAAAAGTTGGCCCTCCCAGGATAGCCCGACTAGGAGAGTGACCCTGGTACCCGGGTCACCCTCCCTCTATGTAGACAGGCCCCAGTTATAATACTTTTCATTTTACTTTTCAAAAAATTAAAATTAACAAGCAAGAAACGTTAATCAGCGACGACGACTTTTGCAGATATGTGATAAAAACTTAACTCAAGTCCTTTCCTTCCAAGTGACCATTATGTTCTATTCTTCGAAGCTGGTCACTGCCGTTCAGTGGTCTCCAATTTACAGACAGGCGAGCTTGTGTCGTCGAATTAAAAATCATTACAACGTGTGCAAAATGGCGATTAGAAAAAATAATCAGATACAATTGAAGATAGGCTCGATAACCAGCCGCTGTTCGGGAGGACGCGAGAAAGCGGCGGAAATCAGTCGTCGGACCTAATACAAAGACTGAATACTTTTGCTTCGCTGTTACATCAGATATGTTATAAAAGGAATCGAATTTTTCATATACATTAGACGTTTGTTTTTAATTTTAAAATAAATAATTTATCCGCAGAATTCCCATAAATTATCTACTTGTGAACCTGGCAGTAGCGGACATCATGTACTCAACATTTATGATACCGCCGATTATTTTGAGCCACAATGTTAGCCACCCAGAGGGGGTGACTGGAAGAGTATTGTGTATACTGCTAACAGGGGAAAGCTTAGCTTGGATTGGAGCCTTTGCTTCTGTCTTTACTCTGATTGCCATCGCCATTGAACGATACTTTGCCGTTCTATATCCCTATGGAAACAAAGGAAAACTGACCATGCGCAAGCTAAAGGTATGTTACTTTGGTAAAAAACATATGGCAAATAACTCTCTAATATGACGTGCACATAATTTGTCGTTAACTGTAAAATTGCCAGCTAGTAAACTTGCCTTCTAACAAACGCATTTAGACTGTTCTGTGATATTTTTGAAGTATCAATTGGTACAAGTGGCCAAATTTTATGTCGCACAATTGCCGAATTTAATTCTAACAAATTAAACGAGGTCTCTTCAGGAATTAAATTTACAGTTTATTAGGTAGGGCGAAGAGAATGCTAAAATTCCTTTCTCTAGACTACTTTAGTAAACCGTAACGACTTCAAAATACAGACAGGAAGCTACAGATAAATACAGGAACTGGCCGACAAATTACTAGACCAGTAATCGTACAACCCTACTTTTCAAGAAGCGAGGACTATACCAACTTTAACAAGACGATCGAGCGCAACGAGTGTGTGACTCGTCTGACAGCATTATTAGCAGCCAAAACCTAGAAGTGTGACAACGTTTTTGGTAAAAACAACCACAAACCGAAACAGTGAAATAGTTTAGGCAAACAGTTTAGGCAAAATGTGAAATATTTTGTTTATTAGGACAACTCTGCATTGCAAACTAAAGCGCTTTCAACTTTCTTAGTCTCTCTTACATACACACCCATATACACACACATCACACTTTAACTCTCACGTCAACCAGTGTTTAGGCTTTTTCAACACGCCTGTCAACTAACTGAGGTTTAAGCGTCAGAGTTTTATTCGCGTAAAGTATGTTTTACTTACTCACGTATTTTTTAGGTAATTATTCCTGGTTCTTGGATAGTCGGACTCATTCTCCTATTCCCGTCATTCCTGAATAAGAATTTCGACAATAATAAGCGGAACTTCTGCTTTGTTACTGAGAAGTGGACCAGGCAGGTTGTTTACAATGTGTTTTATGTCTACATTTTCCTTTCGTGCATCCTTCTGGTTGTGTTATACTCCAAGATCGTCTACACCTTGTGGTTCAAGCGTAATGATGATAATGTACTCACCCAGCAACAACAGGTATGAGTTTTGCCTAAAAATCCTCAGTTTTGGCTGCACGCCCCTGGCTGTCGGGAGCGGTGACAGGCGGCTTTATTTTCAGGCTTCTTTACGCATGCGTGAATTTGAAACAACAGACAAAATCCCAATCTCGTCCCCAGAGCCCGCGCGTTTCAGGTCAGCGGAGACCAAACGGAACGCGGCCTCTGGGAACGATATTGACAAAATCCAAAGCACATTCTTACCATGCTCTTTGAATGTATACCAAACTTCAAAATCATGTAGAAACCAACCGAAATGTATTATCAAAACGATTGTTGATTGGATAACTGGTCACGACCAGATAAACTTTGAGCATGTATTGCCTAAATTTCCTGTTTTTTTCTAATCGAAATCATGGCGGTATGATGCGACACAGAGGACAAAGCTTGGATTTTGATTGGCTCTTGTAATCAACAGGATGAAGAACAAAGGAATAAAAAGCTGTACACTGTTTTTAACTGGCGGCTAAATTAACGTACGGTTCATGTATCAAAGATCACAATAGGGTGTAGAAGCTAATCTGTTTCCCGGAGGTAGGGGCATTTGATCGCCTAGTATGAGCCTGGGATCGGTCATTTGAACCGAATGTTAATTTGGCCTGGGGGAAGGGAATTTGAACGAATCAAATTTCAAAAGTTCAAATGCGCGCAGAGGTTGCCGGGGCGATTTATTACTTATTACGAAACGAAACCGAGCGACGTGGTAATTAAAGTGCGCTATTTTACTTACAAATGCTTAATATTTACTGTAAATTTTTTATGTACCCAGGGTGTGTTGAAGGTGCGAAAGAGAGTTACCTTGATGGTTGTGACCGTCAGTGCCATTTTTGTAATATCTTATGGAACAGACGCAACACTGCACTTCTTAGAAGAACACGTTGGCTCCATCAAACTTGGTGCTTATGTCATTCCCATTGCCCATACAATGGTCATGTTCAATTTCGCTGTCAATTCTTATGCTTACGCTCTGATAAACCAACGATTTAGAGAGAAGATGAAGAGAATGATATGCAACAACTCAAGTTCTTCTGCAACAAGGGATGCACCGGCGAGAGAACAACAAGATATCGAGATGATGAAAAATGACGAACAACATTGGCACCCGGTTGAGCAACATAGCAGGACCACCTTCCACAGAGTGATGTGCTGGAGACGCCGAACACCAACTCGTATTTTCCTTTTTTTTTCTCAGTTCTTTTTGAAAATTTGTTTCATATAATTTAATACCCATCTAGCAATGAATCCAGTGGTTGACAATTGAATAACCCTGAAATCAATACGGGCACCTTGAGCGGGGTGGGTCTGCCGCACATGCATTTTATTCCCTGATTTCGCTCCTTTCTTGGTAGCCTGGCCTCATACGTGGAGTCGTCCTTCCCTGGTTGCTTCCATCTCATGTTTGCGGTTTTTCTATTGCAAATTATTAAACACCTTGAATGATTTCTTCGTTAGTGTTGCACGTTCTGAGAGTACTCAGCTGGAAAAACCATCGCATGACTTAAGTCATATATAACTAATCACGTTTCTAATATCCCACGCGTACGCTTGTCGTTCAGAAAAACTACTTCAACGGAGGTAAATAAGGTTTTGTCCAGTACAAAACTTACAAAGCGACATATCCCTCCATATGTGCTGAGACAATCTACTGACGTTTTTTGCCATATCAATCAACTATGTCAGCTGGACATTGTAAAAATCCCTAAGCAGTGCCGGGAAGCTTGGTGAAGTTTATCCCGTGTGCAAGAAGGACTGCTGCCTAAACAAGTCAAACTGCAGGCCATGAACGATCTTGCCTTCACTTTCGAAAGTCTTTAAGAGATTAGTGCATGTTAGAATAAGCCCCTCATCTTGAGACCATATAACACAGGTTCGTATTCACTTACAGGAAATTCCATGGCTGTGACACGCCCTTCTCAGCCTGACTGAGCTATGGAAAAGCAGCTCAACAACCATAAAGTCATAGGATTCGTATCTATTTATCTATCAAAACCTTTGATACGTTGCCCCAAGATCTGACGGTAGAGAAAATACGGGAATATGGTCTGATGAAAAGACGGCAGAACTAATCAAGGGCTACCTCTCTAATCGCCGCCAGTGAGTCAGACTTGGCAATGTATTTCTCCGCTTGCCGAGATATTGCGACAGGAATACACCTGTTTGAAAAAAACTTTGTCGAGTACAAAGTTTAAACCATGAACGTTACGACCGAATGGTTTTCTGGGAAACGAAAAAAATCCTCTGAATTTTTTTTTTAGGAAAGAATAAATATTAAATACCAATAATTGAAATGTTAACGAGCCTGTTTTTATTTGCCTTGTTCCCAGAGTCTAATCTCGTACCCAAATCTCACTCATGCTTGTACTGAACTGACCGCCTGACCGTAGGAGATCAAGGTACGAGTCCTATTGTGTCGCATGGTTTATGATTTATGTTTTTCTGGGGCGCCACGAAGCTCTCGGAACGCCTCACAGGATTGGCGGAGAAAACAATAGAACAAACAACAGAAGAATGGACCTTGGCCCTGAAACAATAGAGCTTCGTGATACCCAGGGCCAATAAAATTAGAGGTTCTAAAGAGTTTCGTGGCTCCTGGGTTTTTCTTCCCGACAATGTTTTTTCAATAGGCCTTATTCACGATAGCCGCCA